>OMLB01018694.1:0-17055 GCA_900302555.1 Myripristis jacobus | reverse complement strand
TTTTTTTTAAAAAAAACCCTTTTTTTTTTTTTTTTTTTTTTTAGTTCTTTTTGAATTTATCACCAAACACCAGACGAGCTCTAACTGCTGTTTTGACAAAGCAGGTTTTGCATCAGCATTGACCTGAGCTCTCCAAATTGACCTCGCAACCTTTTAGAGAAGACAAGTCATGTATGCACACTCCAACTGGATCACCAATCCACACAGGCATAACCAATCCTGCAGATGTTTGTGCATGTTGTTTCCTCTGACTCATAAGCCACAGGATAATACTTACACGTTCATTATTATGTGTGTTTCCACAGAGGCATATCTACTTAATAAAGGACTGTTCTACTTCCTCCGTCCGTGTTTATCACCAGCACAAACATAGCACCGTGAAGTAGAGCACAGACTAGATGATTCCACCGGGAGTAATAACAAGCTAAAATAACCACCGTACGACATTATCCTTCTTCTTTAGATATTTGATTTATGTTACGATTACAATAATTCCAAAAACATCTTTCTCCCGGGAAGGCTATAACGATGCTGAAATTGTAAGACTGTGCAGACCATTGAAAATCATCTGTTATCTTTGGAGGGGTCAACACAATATGTTTAGGATTTATTAATCTCAGCAATATGGTTTGAGCCAGTTATTCCAGAAGTACATCTCCCCCCAAGCGCTCCACCCTGGAGGCTGTTGAATTTTTTTTTTTTTTTTTTTTTTTTTAAAACAACATGCAGTTGTTATGTTGAACTTGTGTGGAACTCGGCTGGGAGTGCAACTGTAAGGTGTGAGAAATTTCAATGAGGCGCTCTTCGAAGTTGCATTTCAATAAAACAGCACCGAGGGGCAGAGCACTAGTGTAGGGATAAACAGACAGCGATGAGAAACAGGTACTGGTGGGTTTTGCTCCAAGGGTGCTAGTGGGGCTTCCCTTGATCAGACATAATGCTCTCAGACTTGCTGTGTTGGCAGCACAAGGCCTCGGCTGCTGAATGGCAGGAGCAGCAACACAATGGCAAAGTCATAAAATCCAAAACGAGCCACTCATCATTGGTATGTTACTGTAGTTTTACAAATGAATGTCATGCACTATATTCAGAGACGTGACTGCTTTAATAAGGGAAAATCTGATAGTAAATCTGTTGGCAGTGGGAGTAATTCTTTGTATCAAAGCATTTATAGAGGCTGAAAATTATTTTTTTGAACATCAAAATAAAATATCAATGATTCATTCTCAAAAAAACTTTCATGAAACAAGTACAAACCTTTGAAACTCTGATTAAATATTTGGCACAAATTGTGTGAAGATAATGAACAAGTTATATTATTCATTTTTATGATGCTGAAGGCCAGATGGGAAAAAAAGGGAATTCAGGGCAAAGAGGAAGGCTGTGCAACACTGTGTATTGTACTCAGTTTTATATAGATTAGTACATGGTTAATTTTAGGCAGTTTAGCTCTTGGTTAAGGTTAGCTGGGTAAAATACAGGGCCGGCCCGACTGCTGGTGACCAGCAGAGGGCGCCCAAGAGAGCTGTTAACAGTCCAATGGTCCTCTGGCGGGCTGTGCCAATTGACACAGTAACGGGCTCAGTTTTAAAGCTAGAGTGAAGATACTGGTATCATATGAAAGCAGATGACCTAAGGAATCGATTTTTACCAGAATGTCATGCCAGGTTGTCGACATGGGTGAAAAATATTGCCCCAAATTAAGGCTAAATTTTGGTTGAGGTCGAGGTGTCTCAATGTGGTATTTTGGAGGGATTGTTTTTGCCATGTGTAGCCATTCCTGAGTGGTCAAAAATGGTTAAATTTTGCACCAAATCTGTGTAATAAATGGTATCAACCCAAAAATTGCTGCAACAACTTACGAGACATAATTTAGCATGGGGACAGCCATCATATACTTAAATGATAATGGTCTAACCCTTTTACACTCTAAATAAATAAAATAAATAATCGGCGCCTAATCAAAACAGTGTTTATTACAGATTCATGACTAATAACTTGACACAGTGCTGAGCTGCATCTCAAATTAATCCTCGGGTTCCCACATTCAGATGATGAGTACCACTTCTATTTTTCATCTATGGTTGACTTTTTATTTCCCCTCTGAAGATCCCCTGTCCTCCCTGGGTCTAAAAAAAGGGACGAGTGCTGGTTTTCTGCACTTTTGTGTATTGCAAAAGGCTACACCACATTGAGTGTGCCACTTAGTACCATATCACTTTGAATATTACAGTACAGCTTAACACCAGACCACTCATGAGTTTGCTACCTTTTACGATTAAAAAGAGGGATAAAATCAGGCAGAAACTGGTATGATGCATCACAGCTACAACTGATAAAATTAGTAAAGGGTGTATTAGATTTACAATAGGTGTGCAACTAATCGAGCACTGATAATTGTCAATAGTATTGGCTATTAGGATAGAGTCAGGTTTTGCATAAGTCAAAAGGCGACAAAAACACACATTCTTCATCTCTTCCAAGTGCTGGCATTTAAAGACAAAGTTTGCAGCAACATGAGGACATGAGTAAATGCTGCACAGCGTCTCCACTGTTATCAGGCTTCAGTGCCGACGCTGCGTTTCATTAGCGCTTTAACTCGCCCTCGTTGACTTCCCCTCGGCACTTGCCCTCGAGGGAATCCCCGCCGCCATCATAAGTGTCGCTTCATTAGTCTGAAAAACTCAAGTGAACTTGGAGAGATTGACCCTTGGAGGGCTGTGGGAGTGAGTCAACAACAGTGGTCACTCCTGAGGTGTATATTAACCGCAGTGCATTGTGGGTTCTCCATTATTTCTCATGTCAACATGTAGGAGGGGCAAAACAGTTTAAGTAAACAAATCAATATCCGTATAATTGCAGCAAGCCTAAGGAAATTCAACTCCTGTCATTTTATTTGTTGCTCTTTGCTTCATTTTACCCGTGGAACATTTATAATAACAAATATAGCTGCAAACAGCGACGAGCGAGGTCTGAGCAGCAAAGAACTTATTGAGCTTTGATGCTTATTGAAGAGTTCATGAATTCTGACGTTTGGGATCGTTAGCGTCGCTGGAGAAACAAAGCCTACAGGAGCTCTAAAAATTTCGAATCAGTGTCAGCCCACATGTTGGATGGTTGAAAAGCTTGAAACGTAGGCAAGATAAAAAAAAAAAAATCAGTGTTCACAAGGAGGACTTTAGCCCAGGATCTCTGTATCCTCAGGTGAAGTGACTTACACTGTGAGCCGATGAGGACATGGTTTAGCACATGCCTTCACACATCTGCTGAAACAAAATGACACAGGCCAAACGGGAGCATCTTTTGTCAGTTTCAACTAAAACAAACAAACAAACAAAAAAAAAAACGGACTGCTGAGTTGTTGGGAATAAAATCCTGAAAATATGGCAAAATAGAAAATGTTGTGCAAACAGACTCACTGTTGGGCCAATCTGAACACCATTTGAAATGATTTGAGTGATTTGTTGGTTAGTTTTGCATGTTTTGAAAAATATCAAGCTAAAAATATTAAGCTATCTAGGACCTACAGTGTAATTTTAATGATTTTTTGTTTAGAATTTGAAATTTTTTGAAGTAAGTATGTAGGTGCTGGTCATCACAAGTAAAGCAAACATAAACTCAACACAGAAAGAAACAACGTAGTAACCGGATGCATGGAGCAAGTTCAACAGTGTGGCAGAGAACGAATCCAGAGCAGGGCTTATCTACTGGGCTGATTGGGAATGAGTAGCAGCTGTTGGCTTCCTGGCAGACTGACTGCCTCTGTCCTACCAATTAGGGCAAAGAGAGAGGAAAAAAGCAAGGGAGAGAGAGAGAGAGAGAGAGAGAGAGGCCACTTTATTAGGCCCACCTGTACAATCCAATACACTCCAATCCATCTGTTCTGCCTTAAAGTTTCCTTTTCTGATGCCTATAATGCTCAGGTTTTCTTTGTGTCACAGTAATAGAGGTGTTCATTCAATTCTATGTTTGGCATTGAGCTCATAGTTAGTGCTGCTGTTGGACTGCAGTGCATTTTATTGCGAGTTGTTTCCACTATTCTGTCCCGTCTCATGCATATGTAATGAGGGGGGACAAAAAATTAGGTCAATTTAATGTAGTCCAGTACAAGACCTCTGCAAACTACAACGTCAGTAATAAACACAGAATTAAATTGACACATTCTCCACAATGTCAACACAAACTGGACATGAGAAACTTTGTTAAAAGGTAGAATTTATGGCAGAGCTGTTGCACTGGACTGCATTAGATGGTACAGGTGGAGCTGATAAAGTGGACACTGAGTGTATTTAAAATTCAGAGGCACCTGAAAACATAGCACAGACATGAATTGCCACATTGTTGGCAGGTAGAAGTTGGCCAGCTGGATCTCTGTAGCCTCAGACTGTGACTCACTGACCAGTCCGTGAGGGAAACATGGCTTTTTTTACACACCTTGTTACAACCTGAGCCAGTGACATCACATACACAACACAGGGAATGTCACTGCAGACTCACTGTTTGACACAAGAATATTAACACCATTTGAAACGTGACAGCTAGTATTTAAAGAGTGTGTGTCAATTTTGGTAGCATTTGAATCAAGACTTGTGGAAGTACAGATTTTATTATTATTTTGCATGTGCTGAAAAATATACAGTGACAGACTTATGAATTGACCGTATGTTGCAGTGAGGCAAACTTTTGTCACACGTCAGTGGATCTGCTGAAAACATTTCAGCTCTGTAGCATGTACATGTGATTTTTTTTTATAAAATGTGGAATGGCAATTTAATCAATCATTACTAATATTTATGCATCAACCCATCGTGAGCCTAGATCGTGCAAACCGAATTTCACAGAATCCATGCATCTGATTTTGAGATGAAAACTATGTGTCACCCCCTAGAGGTGAAGTGCAAGGTGCTTTTTAATATGTGAGCCTAGTGAAAACTCCTGGACATGTTTCTCAAATATTAGGTCGATACCTCAGTGCGTTCATGAGATACTGCACATTTTTGGAAAATTTGGTAAAAAATTATTGGTTTGTATAATCAAAACAGATTGACATATTGAAATTTGACAACATAAGATCAGGAAAGACCATAGATAATCCTGACTGAGTTTTGGGACAATTAGCTGAGTGGTTTTGAACAAGATATTGAAAATCAAAAATTTGATGACCGTTTGAGCAAAGATGCAGACGACTTGAGATTTTAAAGTGATGAGAGAATTTTGACGCCAGGCTAAGATCATTGCAAAAACTTGAAAACTTGATTATTGTAGCACCTCCTTGAGCTCAGTGAGCGTCATTTCATGTGTCTGAGTCAGGAGCAATTTTCAACCCACCTGCCAGTTGTCTGGTCTTACAGTTTTTGCTGCCCAAACACTTTTATCGGAGAAAAAAAATGTTACAAAGAAAGACAGAAGAAAGAATGAGAACAAAAAAACAACAGGGCTCCAGCAGCTTAACTGCTCGGACCCCTAACAATTATAACGTGATGATCAGAAGCAGAGAAATTTCAAAACCAAAAATCGACTCAAGGAAAAGAGAAAATCTTTCACCACTCAGTAATCGACTCACACACTTGAATGGAGGCAGACATGCAGTAGAAAGAGATATTCATGTCCACTTGAAAGACATTAGGGGATGGATGGAAATAGTTCATTGTAATAAATTGGTGTGTTCTGGCAAGTCAAAGCATTCATCTGGGGTTTGACCAAAAAAAACAAAAACAAGAAAATGTATTTTTGTTGTACAGTATTACCAAGAGCTAAAGGGAAGTCAGTGAGGGTGGAATTTTCTCCCATTTGGAAGGTTTTTGGTTAAACAAGAGAAACATCAAAAACTTCAATTCCACTGGTAAACAACTGGGAGTTGAACCGGGGCAAACATGTCCGCCCCTCTTTCCTCCTGCCTCCACTCTATTACTTTCCATCGCGCTATTTCAAAATCAAACTACTGCCTGCTTCTACTCATGTTTCCGTCAGGTAATCTTTTCATGTTGGGAAGACGATATGTTACGGAACGATACTGGCGATACGTTTCTGTCACTTTTCATGCACAGAACGCGTATTTTTCATTTTAACCGACAGGCACTTGCTTAAGAAAATTTCAGAGGATCAGGCTCGAATATTTTCTCTGCAGCGTATTTTGTGCATCGTACCTGCTTAAGAAAACCAACCTGCCTCTTTCCCTCAGCTTTCCTCTCCGACTGTTGTGATTTAATGTGACTTGATAAAGGCAGTGTTACAGTAAGTGTTGGAAGCTCTATCTTAAAAGCTGTCAGATAAATCCTCATCCTGCATCCTTTCCCTCGGGAAGGCACTGTTTTCCTACACACCATCCATTCTGTTCCACGGCCACTGGAGTACAAATAGTAATGCACTCAAACTTCTCTCTGAAGAGTTTTTTTTTCTACCCCATAATGCAAATATCTTCTTTATTAGAACGTATGGAAGGGCGACAGTCTGCTGTCCTCCTGAGACATTCGCGTCATTAATCTCTGAGAATAAATGAGCACGTATCCTCCTCCTCCTCTCACATTCTTGCAAAAGTTGTTGTCGCTTCCAGTCCTCAGATCATCTGAAGTTGTGTTCTGGGTGTAGATGCGACGATGTATTGATCGCTGCGACTCTAAACTGCAATGTGCGGGAAGACAGTTTGCTATTACTTTACAAGATGCCAATTCGCCAGATCCTGATGGCATGTAATTAGTATACCTGTGAAACGGCAATACATCACGCGTCGCTTTCCTCCCTCAAACGCCCCCACTTCATCATGAGGAAGGATGCCAAGAGAATCTTAAATTAGGATTGGTGGAGTGATATTTTGATCTTTTTTCTTTCTTTCTTTTTTTTTTTTTTGGATCCAGAAATTGAAAAAGAAAAAGCTCCTGCACTTGTCCAAATGATCACTTGGAGTTAAACATGTGATTTTTATTAAGAAGAACGTTTCGGTACAAAAACCTTCCTCGGGTCATTTCTGAAGACGGAGATCAAGCAGTGTGAAGATAGCCTGGGGAAGGTCTTTGTACCGAAACGTTGCTGCTAATAAAATCAAACTGACAGCAAGTAAATTGGATGGTGTGTGGTAACCTTTTCCTTTTGAGATAACCCAAGAAAAAACTGCACAGAAAATACATTTGATGGCAAGGTAAGTGCAGGAGCTTTTCCCCATTCGGTTGAATTCCATTTCTGTCCTCCACACCTACCTTTGTAACATTCAAGTGCAAATTTTTTATTGTTTATATTTGTTTCAGGAATATTCTTTGCTGTGGTTGCAACAATAGTCATAGCTATGCTCTAGTTTACAAGCGCTCCTTTTGAGGGGAGAAATAGCCGAGTGAATTGGGGGGAAACTGAAACGACAGGGCTGTTTTCATGCCTGCTCCTGACAAAAACAGGTAACCCTGGGAGACAGCCGCTGCCTCTCCATCCTAATAGTCAAGGGATTTGAAAGGCTCATCATTATCCAATTACCCGTGCTGCTGCATTCTTTAAATCTGGGTGGTTTCACATCACACGACACAGGCAGATTCCCAACGGGGGCAGGAGGAGACAGGTGGGATCTGACGGGAGTCCCGGTGGACGAGGCCTCGACAAGGTCACTTGTTCTCCAATTCCCTGAACAACTTTATAAGAAAATCTGCTCAGGAGACGTAAATGAAAGGCCCTCTCACCTTTCCTTGATAACTAATGTGGCAATGTCCTTGACCAACGTCCAGCAGAGCTCCTCAGTTGCCGGCAGAGGAGTTATTAGACCGGGTTACATCGGGCAGTTCCTTGGTAATGAGTGTTTGCATGTGTGTTCTCTCCCCTCGCTCCGCAAAGACTCCCCTAGGCGGTTGCCGTAAATGAGAGTGTGTTCTCAGTTAACCTGCCAGGTTAAATACGGGATAGAGGCGTTTGTCTGTGAGATCTGAAGACGTAGCACAACTAGCTGTGTCAGAAGTTATCCAAAAATACGGCTTTAGCCTTGGGATGTTTATTTCTAATGTCTCCGCTCCACAACAGACGTTCGCTCTATCTGTTGCAGGTAACAGTCTGCGTCTGTGACCCATTTAGTGCAATTTTATTCCTTACATGACATAGCAGATATGCAGTGAAACCCGCTGTCATTAGATGTCTTCACCAGCTGTGTTAGTCCTAGTTATTGCTTAAAGTCGTCGCACAAAGAGCACCGCAAGACTTTCCTGTGCTCAGTATCTCGCAGCAGATTCTTTTATATCAGGCCTAACTTTTTGTCAAGGCTCCTGGAGTCGCTTCAGTCTAGCGGTGGATTTTCAATTCACAGTTAGGGCTGTGAAGACGCCATCTGCTCGGAATCAAAGCTCCTTCCCACAATGCCTGGTTTCAGCTTCGCCATGCTTTAAGAGCGGCCTGAAACACACGCCACGTCGCTGCCGTTCAGGATGGGCTGCTGCACGACATTTTTTTAATAGTAGTTTAAAGTCCATGCATCACACCGCCGCCTCTCTGTGATGTGCATCTGTGCTTGCATAATTGCCTATCCAATCCTGTGTGAATTCAAGGATGAACATGATCATACCGTAACTGCTGGAAATAATGTTTTCACTTTCCCAGGACACGCTGAGCAATGCCATCCTCTTAACTGCTTCTCTTGCAAGGTGCAGTCAAGACATTCACTTGCGTCCTGACAGCGGATCATTCGAGGCGTCACTGCACACACAATAACGCTGTTGTGTGTAAAGTTGTCACAGCTCGACAGCGTGCACATGTGTGGGGGAGATCTTAACACTTATGAATCAGGTGCCGTTCACGCTGTTGATCATACATGGCTTTTGTGCTTTTAACTGAGCTGTGTGACAGTTATTTTGCAGTTGAGTCACAATTTTCACCAGGGAAGACAGACCCAAAACAAATTAGCTGGAAGTAAAGTAATTAAAGTTAGTGCTCAGCTGTGATACCTGGTTTAATAAGCCCGTATTAGCCTGTAGAACACTTTCATATTGTACATTTCTCTCATAGTCTGCATTTTCTTTTGACTCGGTTTTGGGTCATTTGCACACCGCAGCAGAAGTCTTCCATCTTATCTGGAGGCGATGAAGAAAGGGACATCTCCAACCTGATCTATCGGAGCTCCTGGACTATCCATTAGTCTTCTGTCCTTTCCAATAAGTCTCCTAGAGGAATGGAATCTGAAGTGTCTGCACATCTCTAATGGACTCAGTGATAACAACTAACATGGCTCCACAGTGGCTGATGACTTTGTTTGGCTCCCAGATAAAGAAAGGCAAGGGACTGTGCCGGTGTATATTTTAAATTGAAGTTACCATGCAGCGTGTGAACATTCAGTGCATGGCAGCCTTGCACTGTGCACGGGGTGATTTTTCAGCAGAACATTTTAAAGCATACAAGGTTTCTGTATCTGTACTGTGCTTTCATTGTGCGTGTAAAAAATGGAAAAATGGAAAAATGGAAAGTGGGGCTCTTGTGGCTGAAAGCTCTGAGACTCGGCAGTGTTTGGCATTGGGGAAACAGCAGCCTTATGTAACAGTGATGTAGAAATTGTTTCGTCAAGTGTCACATATCATTCACGGCTGCCGCGGTTAGACCGATCAATTCAGATTGCAACCCAAAATGATGAAATCGGTGACTACGTGAGAGGGGAGATTTGGGCAAATAATGATAGAGATGCTGGGAGCTGTGTTAGTTTGTCCAGTCATTATTTATTTGACCTCCCACAGATGACCATAAAATGAGGTAGCGGCTGATTAATAACCGAGGGACAAAGGGACCAGATATGACAGATGGAGGATGGCTGAAGTATTTAGTCTCAGCAGGTTACCTTCTGCAGGCTACTGGACTTGGATAATCACCACCTCTGTCAGGGAAAGTGTCTTGGTGTTTGGTCTTCATGGAATTACTCCCACAGCACAGTGGCATTGGGAACCGTTTTGTGGTTGATAAAAAAAAAAAAAAAAAGGAAAAAAAAAAAACAAGGAAACAGCTGGTTCTGATTTAAATCTGTAATACAAAATGAATCTGGGACACCAAACCCCTGTGAAAAAGCTGCTTTGAGATGCAGCAGCAGATTTACTAGTTTGGATTAGGACCAGTTAGGATTGGTGCAGAAAGAAGGAGGCAAAGATGGAGCCGGTTCTGATGCGGGATTGGTGGACACACACACTATGTCACTGTCAATCAAACGCTCGCACAGGTCAACATCGCTTCCCTGGGGCAACTGCTGGCTTGCTAATGGCTTAGCATGTGACACACAGCAAAAAAAACAAAAAAAAACAAACAAAACATAATAAAAACATAGCAAAGTAAATGACTTTCTTTCTAAGTTAACTATGCCTGTGTGATTGAAGTCACAATGAAATGATATTTTTAGATCGTCCTCGTTTTGATGGATTTCCCATTGAAAACTGGGGCGGGACCTCCTGTAGATGGACATTGTTCATTTGATGGGAGAAAATGTAATGTTTTTATCAGTTGAAATTTCTGCCTTCTGGTCCAGCATGATGTGCCCATTAAACAAAATAGACATAATGGTACTTTGATATAAAAAGCACAAAAAAGCATCTATTATTAAAAAGGGGAATGTTCTGGCATGAGAATCAGCTAATGCTTAAATCATAATTTTTTCATTTCTTTTTCTTTTTCATTGTCTTTGTTAAGCATTGTAAATGTAATACACAATGTATCGATGTGCAGTAATTCGGAGGGCTGTGATGAACTTGGGAGCTAGTGCAGTGTAAGAACACATGTTTTAGGCGGCTGTGTGATACGGCATAACAATGTGTCTGTAGCGTGCAAGGAATCCATTAAGATGGAAAAGTCGGATCCATCAGAATACAAATTGAGCTGCAGGCTTTTGGTTCATCTCCCATTAACGTTCACACGCATGGCTGTGACTTTTCCCTCAGATTTCCTTGTTAGCATGTAACTGCCATGATGCCTTTCATCAAACGCTGTGATGTCGTACTTAAAGTTAAGTCTGCTGGACGTCTGTCATGTCAAACTACGGTGCTGAATGATAATTTAATACTAGGCCTATCGTTTGATGTCTTTCAGTAGAATCACATTGTGACGATGATGTTGATTTTAGGACATGATTCTGCTCTGCAAACTGATGTGGACAAGCACATTTTTAGGTCAAAACAATGGACAATTTTACAGGTAGTTTGACTTAACTTTACCAACAGGAGGAATGTTAATTGATTTACCAAGATTTTAAATGCATGAATCATCATCTCATGAATCAATAAACTGCTACTGGGCTCCAGCTTATCATCCAGGCCTAGGAGTAGCATAACTGAGAGGACTTCCAATTATGCAAACCTATAATGGTGCATAAATAGATTTAAAATGGTTTATTTTATGCTACTAATGTGAGGATGGCCTTTAAGGGATGTCTCTCAGGTCAGTCAGTTGGCAGGATTTGCCTATTAACGGATACAAACTAAGCAGGGGTAAAAAAAAAAGAAGAAAAAATTAAACAACAGTGCCCAGCTGTATTTAACTCTGCTCTCTTCTTTTAATAGCACAGTCAGCAGGTACATTGTGCGCACCTCACCGCGCCATGAAAGACACCGCTGTCACTTTATCTGTGCCACACGGTGACCCTGGGCACCTGCATTATCAAAACACCAGGGTCTTTCCTCAGGTTGCTGCCTGTAGATATGGCCATTAGTTCTGCTCCTGTGGTTGCGAGCGAGAAATCCCAGGTCAGCGGAAGACAGTCAGACAGAGGAGTGAGTGACATCCTATCCAATTACTTGTCACCTCTACACAGGCCGGCGCTGGGACTCGAAAAGACCTCGTGAGACAAGCAATTACACTGAAAAAGATTCTCATCACCGCAGAGGCACGGCGCATTTCGGTCTGGTCCCTACTGTAGTCTCTGTGTCATACAGCGATACCGACTAAAGCACTGTGGCATTTAGTGTAAACACATTGATTCTCATGGAAACCCCTGTGGGTAGATGTTCCCGTGTAAAATCAAAGCGGGGTCTAAGTGTATAAGCGAGAGCTCAGAAGAAATACAATATCTACTTCGGAAATGAACTGCTCGGTCTCCCAAGGCTAGTTAATATTAAAATCAAACATTAAAGTCACGGGGAGATGGCATTTTGAGAGCCTCTGCCTTCCATAATTCGATGTTTTTTTTCCTGTTGAAACAAGTTCCTGGGGGCGGGGCACAACACTGATCTTCTTTCAGAGGTGGAAACCAATGAGAGTTAGGGAGGGAAAAAGAGTTGTAATCGGTGGGACGGGCATGATCGTTCCAACATGTCATGTTTTTATTGGTTGAAAATTTTGTTCACACCTGCTGGTTTATCATGACTTCACCACTGTGAAGTCATGATGAAGAAAAAATGGATTTGATATGAAAATACATAAAGGAAAACTTTTCACTGCATGAATCATCTCAGCATGACTTAAGTATCGTCCCTCATATTCAAATTAGGACTAAGTTTATTACAATGAAAGTGCATTTGGATATATTCAAGTGGAATATTGGTCCAGAAAGAAGTCAAAAAGTAGAAAGATCATGATAAGATAAATCATGATAAAAGTGCATTTAAATAAATAAATCAAAAATCAAAAGGAGAATGCAGATCAACTATGTTTGCAAAGAGATTTTTAGTATTTAATTGTTTATGTGCTTTTTGTGAAATTTAATGGACTTGAAATAGTGATCCAATACAATGTTAGGTGCACATAATTTGGGACTAACTTAAAAAAAAAATTACATTTGTGTATCTACAAACAGCAGCATACGGTTGACAATATGTTTGAGTGAAACCTCACTTACTTACAAGCACATTTCCACCTTCTTCATGCTTTTCTTGGAAATTTGCTTTCGAGCTTCGATTTAAGACGCACATTTGAGTGAAACTGGATATGAGACTGAAGCAGAAAATCACTGGCATTCAAATTGTGACCGTGGAAGCGACTGATATGCATGAGTGATGTTCTCTGGCTTTATATTGTGAAAATTAATATGTACAGACCAATTTAACAAAAAGAGGCTATTACTTTAATGTCAGTGTGTGTTTTGACCATCAGTGCACTTTCTGCATTTCACACCTCTCCCCTCTCCTCACTATTCCCCTCGCTCTCCCTCATTTCTGCAGACTTTTCTCATGTAAATTCAAATTGTTCAAAAGGAGAAAAAAAAAAGTTGAAATGAAGCCTATGACCTTGGACTGACCAGGCTGTTAAAGCAGTGAGAAGTGCAGTGCAGTCTGAATGGAAACACTGATGCCCCGCTGCAGCACTGTACATCTCTGGCAGAGGACTAAATGAGCGCTGTGCTGATTGCGCTGCAGATTAGCCAATAAGCCCTCCAATCCATACGACCACACACGTCGCTTGTTCCAAACGTCTAATACAACCCACAGGAGCGTCTCTCACAGCTGATTTGATGCTCTATTTCACATTCACGGCACACATGTCTGCGAACGGCAGGCCAGCCATGGTTCGTGTTGTTGAAACGGCAAGAAAACAAAAACCGTTGAGCGCCGTTCACACCATAACTGCGTCATTCTATCGCAATACGCATAAATCAGCCTTGATACGACTCACAGGAGCGTCTCTAATATGTCCCAGAGGGAGCAAGCTATTAGTTCAGTAGCCGCTTAAAAATGGTTAGAGAAACTTTTGTTCCGGTTAGGGCAAAGTTTGTCGTAATAGTTAATGTTTGGAAAAGATAAGACTGAGGTTAGCTATCTAAAACTGAACACTGCTCTTGCCTGGATTTGAGCCCCGGCTGTAATTTCTAGGTCGTAATAAGTCATAAAAAACAAACTATGGATTAATTTTTTTGGCGGAGTTGAATGCACCTACGGTAAACAAGAGGTAGCTCTCTCTCACTTGTTTTCATCTGAGTTAACTGTTCTTGGTCTTTAACATGAAGGCACTGAAACATTCAGGCAGACAATGATCATGTCAGCTGTTTTTAATAATTTACCCACCTACCTGCACTTGTTTGTTTTGTCGGCTTGTCAGAGCGGTGTCAGAGTTTTTGAACTGCGTCTAACTGCTGTGGGCAGGTTAGGGAAGACAGATTAGAAACAAAGACAAATGTGACTCAAGCGACGACCCAGAAAAACACGTCTGGTTGAGATGAAAATAGGAGATGCAAGATTATTCACCCGACTGCGTATGTATGAATAAATCCACCTAAGGAGCGAGTGAGGAAAGGTTTCACTCGGGCGCGTGTGGATTCGCCGTATAGTCGACACATCATAATGATCAACAAATCTGCAAAGAGGCAACAAAGTTCAGCGCGGCGTTGTGCTGTTTGCTTTGCTCTGGCTAAAGCCGGGATTTTTCCCCCCTAAAACCAGGCATCTGTCAGTCCGTCAGAGACATCACTTTCTCATGACCCGGGCTATTGCTTGCGGTTTCACCTGACTGGGCTGCTTGGCTCCCTGCCGTGCAGTTTAAAGACTGTTTCTTTGCCCCATGGTGCGCTGCCTCTCTCAAGGAGCCAAATAATCACCGAGGTTACCGACAAAAGATGATTGATTATTCACTTAGAAGCCTTCATGCAGGTATTAAAATGATCCAGCGTATGATTGAGCACAGCATTGATTTGAGATAAATCGGAGCAGAGGAGCTCGTCGATAGCTCACATAGTTCATGCGGCGTGTGGCGCCGGTTCTTTTCATTTGTATTGCTGGTCATTCAGTCACAGATGAGGCATTCAAGTGCGTCTGGCATTGACGCTGCGAGGCTAAATGCTAAATTATAATAGACGCCCATTGGGGACATTAGTAGTATTGCAGTCTCAAGGTAATTCATTAGTGCAGGATGTTTGAGCCATATTTGATGCTTTGCCTTCGGGGTAATGCTATGCTGCTATGATTGTAGCTCATTACACGGGCAGAAGTACAAATGCTGTACCACATGCACTTAATGAACATTTACAGAAATAAATAATTAATGTTCAAACAGAGAGAGAGAGAGAGTCAAATGCTTCACAATGGCTGCACATCATGTGCCATAATTGTGTTTTTTTTTTGTTTTTTTTTTAAATTGGGGTGATGAGTGTGATTTATAGTTTGTTTTTCTACAGCAAACTGTCCCCAGGTGATGATTTAATTTTTTTTACTTGCATCCCAAATCTGCTATAAGTTAGCAAGTAAACACCTGGTTGGAATTAGCTGATTCAGGCCTCGCCGAGATGGATTGACTGCCTGATGATAATCTCATGACTTTCCGCATATATAAATGTTGTAATTAAGGATGCACCTCGCTGCTCACAAATTACAGCTGATGGAAGTGTGGCATGGGGGACGGTTCTCGGCATAATGGCGCTCAGCGGCATAGGTATCATCTAATTAAAAAGTGTTGTGACAAAGGACGCGTGCATCTAAACAGTCAAACTCAGCTCATGCAGAGAGGCTGAAGATGGATGGCTGGTAAACTCAGCAGATGTTTGCTTATAGTGAAGAAAATGTGCAAGAAGCTGCAATGCAGATAGAAGAAACAGGTTTTTCATCTCGAGCAAATTGGCCGTCCCAAATTAAACATATGTCTTACAGTGTTTACCTCCTGATGAAATGTGTGCAATATCATAAAATCTGGTTTCACTATATTACATTGCCGGTTGAATCCCACACCAATAAACAGGTAATTAAAAGTGGTGATTGTGTTTGCTTTAAGTGTTAAATTGAATGTTGTTGACAAAAAAAAAGTTTGAACCGAGGTAATTATGTTAGCTTCTAATGCAATTCAAGTTAAATAAAATGTTGCGCATGGAGCAGAGCGCTTTATTCGTTTTTCGTGACACAGATCAGTGTAATTAATAAATGTTTAAAGGAGCTCAATTTTGCTCCTTGTGATAGGCTGAGGCAGCACAAACACAGTGTACGGTGAACTTTTAGAATAATAGGCGAGGTCAGAAGAAAAAAAAAATCACTCTTACATTATTAATGAGTATTTTGGTGCCTAAGACCCAGTTTCTATGGAAATTATAGCCTTTGATTCACCAAACAACAGAATGAAATGGGTTGTACATTTTAGAGCTGCACTAAGAAAATGTGCAGCTCCATTAGCGGCTCCAAACGGAGGCAAAAGGTTTGGGGAAAAAAAAAAAAAAGGTGAGCTTCAATGCCCAGACATCCTGCAAGATGAAGCTGGTAAAATGCACACAGCACGTAATGCTTTAAAGAGGATGATGCGTTCAAGAAAACCGTCAAGAAAGAGGAGAAAGAGATCTAATGTCCGTGAGTCAGTTTGTTATTCAGTCTTTCGATTTTGATTCATCGCTCTCAGTGCGCGGAGAAGATTTCCCACCAGGGATCCCAGAACTTCATTTGGGGAAATAAGGAGAATCTGTGGCGTCTTGTTTAGCGGGCAGCGCTGGTAGAAAGAAACACAACACAAACACTCAAGTACAGTTCCAAGGCTTTTTACCTGAGTGTTTCCATTTAGTGAGAATTACGCTTTTCCTGCGTTACATTTCAGAGGGAAGTCTTGCTCTTTTTTTCCTGCACTATAATTACCTGACAGCTGGAGTTATTAGTTTCTTTGCAGACCAAGGTTTTCCATGCAATTCATCAAATGAGATGCATTGTTAGAGAGTAAACTAGCCACCAGGATATGGAGCGGTTCGAGCTACCACATTAAAATACTTCTTACAGGTTAATGCATCAATAATTTAGCATCCTGAAAGCAACCATTCCTCACTGTGGCTACTGTCATAGTACATAGCTGCCTGCATGTTATTGCAAATACTATATTTCTACTGAAGTAACAATACTAGAGGATTTTTGTATTATAATATTGCCAGTTTAATTTAAAGCAAGGGTAGATAACCATTTAGACCGGGTGAACTTTTGTCAAAAATTTGAACTCGAACACACCTGAGATTCGGGACTTTGTCCAAGTTGTCCACCTTCATGCATGCTTGTGTGTGTGTGTGTGTGTGTGTGTGTGTGTGTGTGTGTGTGTGTGTGTGTGTATGTGATAGAGAAAAGCAGAGATAGGGAAGAGGTCTGGAAAACCTTTTAAAGTAGTGTGGGCGGTTGTGGAGACAGAGAACGTAATAGACACTAGAAAAGAGCAAGCAAGAACGCCCACACGAGGGCCGAT
>OMLB01018693.1:0-18255 GCA_900302555.1 Myripristis jacobus | reverse complement strand
AGTTATTGGAGGGGAACGATAAGTGCACTTTCTTTCGGCCTCTCCACTCCAGTCCATCAGAGGAATGTCTGGTCACTAGCAATGCGTGCGGTCACCATGAAACACCTGGCCACACCTGGGACAACACACACACACACACACACACACACACACACACACACACACACACAGAGCACTGCAGCCCACCTAGTGAGGGAGATTGACAAGAGCAGCTGGCCCGCACAAAACCCGAACAGAGCAACATTTGTACTATTTTCACTGCTCAAGTTAAACGGAGGCTTGTAATCTTACTTCAGACATCATCGAGCTCAACCTCATATAATCACTGTCGTCCACCTCTAAACAAGCTGCAATACCACACTAACACATCTGGTTTTGCCACATGAGGAAAAACATGAGTGAAATTCAAGTACTAAAAATGAGTATATTTAGCCGTACGACATGATGCCTCAGTTTTTACTCCATTCCTGTCAGCTTAAGATCATTTTGAAAGTCCGTCACTGATGATGTCCAGGAAGCTGGGGCACGCTGACAAATTTCAAACTTTCAAGGATTCTCAAGGCCTGAAGGAACCCTGACTAGCATAAACAAAGCTGTAGTGCTTCACCAACAAGGAGAGTTGCCAGAATAAAGCCTTTGTACTTCTGACCAAGCAGAAAACAAACTTGAACCTGATGTCATACTGACACTGTGACTCAGTGGGGGAAAAAAGCTCCAAACTGTTTCTTCACTGGCAAATGTCATGGCCAGGTCTTAAATGGCACCTTTTACCAATTGTGACATAATTGTATTAGGATACATTTGCTGCCATAAAACTTTATCAGGCCTTGCCAGTGACATAGACCCGGCTGGAGCCCATTATATTTCACAAGAAAAAGCCATCAATCGCTGTCCAGTAACCAACAAAATATAACATAAACTAAAGGACAGAATTCACAGAGTCACAGACACACTCAAGCAGAAATATTTCCATTACAGATGTGGAAGCTAGGCCTATTTCTTGTCATTTGTTTGTTTGTTGCTAAATTTATTCACGTAAGACTCAACTTGAGGAAAATGCAAGACTGGTGGAAAAAACAAAACCAAGAAAAAGTCAATGAGTGTAGAGATCCAAACGTGGAAAATTCAACATGAGAGCCTGATGACTTCCAGAGGGTTATCACAACCCCAACCCCATTAAGGGATTTGGCCATGTGGCATACCAGCACATCCCCAAATCCCAATCAGATACACTGCTGCTCAGCGCTGGCCAAGAACTGAGATTCTTAATGCAAGTCTTTCATCTGACAGGCCATCTTGCAATGTCATATGTGGAGCCTGTGGTTATAAATGGGGCATCCAATTGCAGTGTTGTCCGGACGTGGGTTCTCCATGCTGCGCACCCTTCACAGACTCTAATGATGCATAATATTAGTTATTTTGAAAAACTGAATAAACAAAATGTCACTGTTTAATTAAGGGGATCGACTTCTGGTTTCTTGGAATTTGACGCTAAAAACATGCTTGATTTAAACTGTGTAAACTGTTCTTGCCTGGTAGCTGCTGTACTTAGCACAGGATGACAAACTCCACGGGGGGGGCAGAGTGGTTGTGGTTCCTATTCTCTTCGATTTTTATGACTGACTGCACTTGTTACAGCACGCACCTTTACCTCAAGTATAGACCCAGTGAATGGGCATGTGTTGGTGACCGAACGCACCAACAGCTCAGCTCAGTGTTTGAGGTGAAACAGCGTCTCTGATAGGGCACTCAGAGTGTTTTAGAGAGGTTTGTTGTTGTTGCCTTTCAAGGCCATGGCAGGCGGAACCAGCGTCAGAAAAATGTAGTGAGGGCTGAGATTCACACAGACGCCTCATTAATGCGTGATCAAGCGGAGAGACAGAGAACGTCTGTGGAGAGCGGCCAGCACTCTCGTCCTCCCTACAGAGACCCCTTTCTACACCTCCAACCCCACTTCATCTCTTTATTGCATGGTGCACACACACAAAACACACCTATAATATCCGGTTGCACCTCTGGAGAGGGAGCAAGGAGTGTTAACCAAAGAGCGGGGCGGCTAGGGGTGAGGCTGTGTATGTGTTTCTGTGAGCAGCCATATATGTTGGTTTGTACACATGTCGTGCATGTGTATGTGAGTTTGTGAGTATGTGTGGCTATGTGGTGGGTGCAGAGGGGATTAAAAGGAAATCGAACCCTGTGGATGTGAGGACAGGCCGCTTTCAGCACTGCGTCCCTCAGCATCAATTAGCAGCTTGTGCTGTGACTGGCTCCTGTTTGGGGTGCGGTGGGCCAGCTGAGAGAGGTAAACACACCTCATCCCCAGGGCTCACTGAAATCAGCAGGAGGGCAACAATGTGCCACTGCTGGAACCACAGAAGCCTACCTGTGCCTGTGCGCCTAACACGCTTTAGCAGTCATTTCCTACCTTCTCCTCCAATTTCCTCACACTGGTTCATGTACAAGGTTGACAGTGGATGGTTCACCTTGCTGTATGAGAAACCTTTTTTTTTCTTCTATACTGCTAACCTGTGTATTTGTGGAGCCTGTGTTTCAGGTCACTTTTGGCCAGCTGATAAGCATCAAGTTGATCACCCACTGCCATACCAGCTAAACTGTGTGCTGCACCACACTGCTCTGTATAGGAATAGCTGTGGTTTGGTACCTCCTCAAAAAACGGTGGTACAAATGGTGGCCTAAGCTTGACTTCTCCACATGTATAACGTTGTAATTAAATAGCAGTTACAATCAGACTACCCAAAGCTTCTTGCAAAAGAGACAAAATAAATTGAGGCCTTGGTTTTTTAGAATCTGACCTCAATTTTCTTTTGAGTGGCATAACAGTGAACTAACTAGAGTGGAGAGTACAGTCTGCCTACTGGTAAATTTAAGGCAGGCTCTTCAGAATTAAAAGCATGCTGGAAGCTGAAGGTTTTGAGCACTGTTCCTACACTCGTTTAATTAATCTTATTAAGCACCCTTTTTTTCCAAAACAAAATAATTACTCAAATTCTGAGCCTCTGCCTCGTTAGGATGGCCAGCTTTAAAGCAGGATGAAAAACCTCACCATAAAACATGAAAGAGCTGTGGCTCTCATAACATTCACTCTTCACGCGCCTCACAAAGAGAGAGTGGGGGGAAAGAAAGAAAGAAAGAAAGAAAGAAAGAAAGAAAGAAGGAAAGAAGCTCAGTTAACTGTGTGTGTGTGTGTGTGTGTGTGTGTGAGAGAGAGAGAGAGAGAGAGAGAGAAAGAGAGGGAGAGAGAGAGAGTGAGCAAAGTGCCAAGTGATGTCTAGTTCATTATGTCTGACTGCTTTGAATATGTGATCCTTCCACACTTGTTGTTTACTGTCAAATTCACTGATGGTCCCTTATTTGAAAGCCTGAGGTCCAGTTACAAACAGTCTTTCACTAACATAGACAAAACATAGTGTAACGTACTAAGTGGTAGACCAATCATGCTTCTACATGAATTTGGGTCAACTAATCTGAGCAGAGCATTGAAGAGCCCTCTCGTATACTGGGCCCATTCAGGGCCCTGAGGTGTAAACTGAGATGTAAACAAACAGCCCACTGGGCCAAGTTTAAGGGCTGAAGATATAGGCCTGCAGACTGAACCCTACTACAAACAGCCAATCTCTCAGTCTGAAGAGGTTTAAAGGCAACTATCTCAGTTCAGTTATGTACAAAAAGGAGAACAGAAAAAATGAGCCAGACACCCTCAGATAAGCCTTCTTGTGATTCTTTATCAGGAATAAGCAGTGAAAGTAATAATCTATGACATTTTCATGCAAACAAACATCCATTTTATAAATGTTCTGGGTAGAATAAAACAGAGAATACAAAGACAAACTGGGTAGTTAGCATGAGTAGTGATAGCCACAATGGCTGAACACAAAAAGAAAAAATCGCAGCCTACATAAACCAAACACGAATCAAACTTCATCAACAGAAAGTCCAAGGAGAAAGACATCAGAGTGCGGGGCACACTGTTTGACTGACAGGCGATCTCTAGGAAACGCATTGCAGAAACAACACAGCATTCAGCACTTGGCACTGAAGTAATGGAAAAATAGGATCTGATTACTGCTTTACGTTCCCCATAATATAGGACTGATTGTGTCCAACTGGTTTATTCAAAGTCTTTTATTGTACTGAGGTGCTGAGAGGACTGATCAACACATTGCGACTATGTGGGCACAAATCCACCAATACTGTCACTACTTTTCCTCCTCTCTGATGTTCTGTCTTTACTGAACTATGCAGAAAAACAACTCATCAGGTTCTCAAGGATGACTGACCAAACAGTTTCACAGGGATATCAAACAAAGAAATGAAACTGTATATTGCCAAATAATTGCAACACCATGGTCGAACTACAGGAAACAAAAATGATTATAGTCAAAACCATCAGTAACCTCAAATTCTCATTATTAGTGCCAGTGTTTCAATATTGAGTCTACATTTCCAATAAACCCCATTACTTGGTGTCACAAAGATGATGTTACTTGCTGTATTTATGTTGGAAGAACAGGGTCCTCTTCCTGTTTTGTAAAGTAATTGATTTCAGACACCAACAAAGCTGTAGCCAATTACCCCCTTGTCACTAACTTTGTCTTTCAACACATGACAGTACTCTCTCTGGTTAGGCACGCCTGCATTACAAATGGTGACCTAATTTACCATCTTATTATACTGCACACACCCCCACCACACCACATGCCACACACACACACACACACACACACACAGGGTTGATGTGCAATACATGGTCTCAGGAGTGGAGTCATTAACTTGCCAAACAAACAGGGCTCTGTGCAGCCAGCAGAGGCCTGAACTTCACTGGCACAGCCACCCCAACCCCCGCTCACCCAACCCCACCCCACAGGGACTGGGGTGTTTGAACTCTACAGTCTGACTTATCAGCTGAGAGCAGACACCACCCGGGCTGGCAGCTGACTGAACTGTGGCAAACGGCAGTGTTTATCAAGCAGCTTTTACCTTACACAGCAAGAGTGCTGAATGGAGTCTGGCTTGTGAGCCAATCGGAGGTGAGACATAACCTCTGCACAGACAAGAGAGGAACATCTGAGGACAGCGGGGTAAAACATTACATCTTATGATATTTTGAATATTTTGTCTGGGCACAAATGTTCAACAGAATTAAGCTGAAAAATAAGTCCATCCTTTACATCTGTCTACTGTTTTTTTTTTATTACTTTGCTATAGAGTGCAGTGAGGCAATATATTAGGCCAGTACAAGTGCAACGATGGCGAATGTGTTCCTTGGAGAAGGAAAAAAAGGCTACATGAATGTCCCTGAATATGTCTGACAAATGACAGTGAGTAAGTGACTACGTTCAGTGTTTGTAAAGCACACAAATGACCCTCAATCCAGCTGTTGTGATGGTCAGTCAGCACCATGGACAGAGAGTCTGCCACCACAGCCTGCTCCGGTGACCTGCGGGGCCCCAGCCCACCATGACGACCAGGAGAAAACACTGGAAAGGCAAAACAGGCAGCCAGGGGCTTTTTTGTTAAGGATAAGTTTAAAAAATGAAAATGAAAGGGGAACGATGCAGTGGTCCAACCGGACATGTTGAGAAAAAAATTACAACTTGACAAGTTTTACCTCCTGACATGACTCTAGCTAAGGCCTTCAAGGGAATAAGAACACTCAGCAATTTGCACAGTGATTATGCAACTTCAGACAACACCCTGTGTCATTCTTCCACATTTTTCTTATAACCAAGAATATAAAGGGAAAATATGTCATGCCATAAAATATTTACTGTGTTGGTGAGGCAGTGGAAGCCAAATGTTATAAATGTTACTTGATATTACATCAGGCTCCAACCTGAGGTTACAGGCAGCCCGTCAGGACAGGCTGATTCACATATTGTGATGGCTGGGAGGCGGTGCGGGGGGTGACGGGCTGGAGTCGCCATTCATCCCGTCAAGCCCAGCGACCAAACACAGTCTCTGGAGAGCGACAGGGACGGGACAGCCTTGACAAAAGCCCGTCTCTGTGTGCCTGCAGTGTTTGGTCCCTTTAAATCTAAATATAACCTCCTCTAAAGCTGATACTTCTAACCCCGCTGAGTAATGCCGCATTCATGTGCTCCTCGTAAGCGCTGAGTTCCAAGGTCGGGAAGTTATAAATGGGACTGGCTGTTGTTTTACTTCAGAGTGACAAAAATGAACGTGTCCTTGAATGTGATGCAACGCGTATTCCCTGTTGTGCTGTTTTAGGGAATGAGCTAAACAGTGTCGCTACATTTATCTGAGATAAATGTATCAAATAAAACTACTGGCTCACATTATTTGCCATACCAGCCTTGTGTGACTAGCACAAGGCTGAGACACTTCACACTGTTTTAAGTAGAAAGTGTGTTTTTCTTACATAGGCTGTACAGAATTTTTATTTTGTTTGTTTCGTTGTTGTTGTTGTTGTTGTTGTTGTTGTTGTTGTTGTTGTCAACAGCCTACGCATCTTTTTATGATAAAATTAACTCATCAACTAATAACTGTTCGTAACCCTTGCTGGCACAGCTTCTCCAGCCCTAAACTTTCGGAAATTGGGGTATCGGCGAAAAACATCACCCCTTTCCCCCGTTGTTATGCTGCTGTTTGGTCGTTCCTTTCAGCTGCTCAGAATTCCGATATTTCTTACAGTACGTGAAAGCAGCATAACAGTTTGTAAAACCTGTCGTCTAGAAACAAGTCAAAACACAAACTATGGCTTTAGTTGTCGTTACCTTGTTCAGGTGGGGGTTGCGGGTAACATCATACCCCCGCTTCTTGGTGTAAACGAAGGTTTTGCTTTGGTCCTCGGACTTGTGCATCTCCGTCTCCACCGACTCTCGTCTGACCAGACCGTGTGCCATGTTGTGTCCTCAGTCTCTTTAAATAGAGTAACGGTGAGCCGGTGTGAACTCAACAAGTGGATGCGCAGGTCCAGCCGCTGAGCCGTGGTCGCACGTCTTCCCGACTAAACACACACACTCATAACACAAGACTGGAGTGTCCTTATCAGTGTTTTATTGCTTCAGTTCCTTAAGTCTGTGGCTAAAGTCTCTTTATTATTTCGTAATGAATCTGCCATGCAAGTATGTAGGCTGTAGTGATCAATTTTATGGGGACTAATTTGTGTAGTGGAAGGAAAGCACACCTGAACTCATTGGCAGCCTCATGGTAATGACGGCAAATTAATAATAGACGTGCACATAACAGTAGTGACAAACTGGATTAATTTCTAGGCCTAATGATTTAATGAAAAGTTTAAAATTTAGGCTCATTCACTCATGAAAGTCACAAAGATCACAAAAAGTGAACCCAGGTAACCCTTTCCAAAGTTTCACTGGACAAAATGGAGCAGTAGCTGATGAGTAAAATATATTTTTATTCTGTGAATGTGATGACTTAGTAGACATAAACACACATCTTTGGAGAAACAGTCTTGAAGGCCCTGGTTCAGAGAAAAGGCAATTCTTTCTACATTTCTATATTTTTTCCTCAGAAAAACAGCATTCAGCATAGGAAGTATGAACATGAGGTACTTCAAATGAGCCTAATAAAGTTCTACTGTAGTTGAAGAAGTTGTAGTAATAGAGGATAGTATCCAGTAGTACAGGTAGTATTTGTAGCTGTTGCAATGTACTTTTAGCAGTAGTTGCAGGAGTTGTGGGAATGCAGTAGTAACACTATTAGTAATAGATGTAATAGTTTTAGTTTTTTTTCACTAATAGTAGTTTTTCTAGTAGTGGCTGTAATAGTACTAGCAGTAGTAGTGGTAGCAGCACATCAAACATGAGGAGAAAATAAATGTATTTTTCCATAAGAATGATTTCAATGATTTCAACAGCTTTTCAGGAGCCATGACATTTGTTAAAAACACATAGGCAATCTCTATGGCCCAACTTTAGCACATCATGTGTGAGTGGTATGACAGGAGCAAGGATATTTGATCAGTGTAGCCAAGGTCAAGCTTCAGCCTTCAGACTTTTACACTAGGAGGGTTATGTAACAGGCAGCACTGAGCTTGAGAGCGGCAGCGACGCAGGAATCCCTGACATTCTGGCAGTGGGAGAAAGGTCGCTCTCGCCTCAGTCCATATACCTCATGCTGGTGTGTTGATGGGGTGATTCCCTCATTCCAGGTTTACACTCTTGCTTCACAGCCAGATTTCCTGCCATTTGTTGTCGAAATCAATAAATTTGAACTGTATCTTGTATTTGTGCAATCAAGTTCATGGCATTTTGATTAGGACATAAAATGAGGGAGCCCTCCTGCATGTGGGATGGTGTTCAATAGGATAATCCATGGCTCCAGGATAAATTTGCACCTTTTGCACCTCTTCACTTCTGTAGTTACCAAGCCATGTAGGTGCCTCATTAGGTGCCTAATTAGACATACCTGTTACCAGGTATACCTCATTAAGTGGTCACTTTGTGTGAGCGTGTGTGTGCACTCTATGTACTTTATATCTAACATTTACAATTTAACCTGTCCCGTTTACAATGCAGCCAGTCCTCCACCCTGCTGTCATGATTCCTGTCATCTTTGAAGCATGAGCCAACTCAGATAATCAGCTAACAATAAACATTAACATTATAACATGACTAAACAAAACCAGGTGTCAGTATTAACAGTTATAAAGGTATATTATAAAGGTGTGGTCACATGTTATATCTATTAAGTTCAAAATCCATGAAACATTATCTAACTAACCAAAACTAAGTTACTGGCTGTCCTTCTGTTACTGTATTTGTCTTGGTGATAGATTTGCAAACACTTTTAAAACTCCCGTGCAGTACAAAGAACCTCGCGATAGCTCAGCTTGCTTTCTCACACAAGCGTGCTCAAATTCTCTCCCTTTCAGTGATCAGCGTGATTCACACAATTAATGATATAGGCTACAGGGCTATTTTTAAAGAGCATATAAAGCCTATTTGCAAATCATATTACACATTTTAGTGGCACTGTCTCCAAAAGTGGTTGCATAAATAGTGGCACACTGGAACCCTGTGTATGTGGCAACAGATTCAAATTCAGCGCTTCAGATTCATCAGTTTGATCTGCTGAGCCTTGCCTGTCCTATGAGCCATCAGCTCCCTATCAGTGAATCTGAGTTCCAGAGATAAAGGAGGGTTATCTGGACCCTGAGTAAGCATGTCTGGTATAAATGGTTTTATGAAGATGTTGCCAAGTGGGCAGTGTGACAGATTCTGACAAAGTAAAACCTGGTTATTGTAATAGTAGCAATGGAAATAGAGGCTGCTGATGACTCTGTGTCTACATGACATTCAGAGAAAGTGCAATATAGCTTGAGAGAGAGGTGGGGAATACAGAGGAGGTAAAGGAAAAATCCATACTCAGGAATCCTGAAGGCACATTAGCATTTAGAAAGATACCTATGACAATAAATGACCTGTGACAGTGTATTGTTGGGTGTCCGTAAGTTTTTATATCTCATTTTCATTCTTTTCTATGTTTAAGTGTATGTAAACAGTATATGTATACATACATATGTGTGTATGTGTATCTGTTCCTACTTGTTATTGTTGCTGTCATGCTGTCTGTCTGTCAATACTTTATTATACCGCACTTTGGGTTGTTTTAAAATGTGTGTTATAGATAAATTTGATTTGATTTGATTTGATTTGTTGCACCTGAATTCACACTGCAGTGGTGTCTGTGATTGGTTTCTTGAAACAAATAAATAAAAAAAAAACATTACTACCATGAGCTACCCAGTTCTCTGCCTCTTCTTTCTTAGTACTTTTATGTGATTGTTTTAAAACATATGAGTACTGTCTCAGCATCCAAAAAATTACTCTGAAATAAAACCAGAAATATAGTTAATTTTTATGTTTCTGTATTTACTATTCTAATAATAACACTGGCATTTCTTTGTTTAAAATAATTTAGATCATTTTATTATTACAGTGGCTATCTTTATAGTCACAATCAATCTGTGATGTTCAGTATGCCCCAGCAGTTACTTTGTGATCAAGTGTTGTAATTTTTTTTGTTTCCACTTCTTCTCAAGACTTCTGCTTCAGTTTGTCATTTCCTACATTTCCCAGAATGCATTTTGCCCAGAGAACATGCCCCAGAGGACACAGAGCTTTTTTCATCCAGCCAGACTGGACCTGTAGGTGAGGACAACAATCGCATTCATTATAGCAAAGGTAATGACGAAAGGGTGACTTTATCCTGTCAGAAACAAAGTCTTTCGCCACTTACTCAAATTCCAGCAAGTAGAAGGAATCTTTTGCATGCTGGTCACTTGAGGCTACCGCAAGTAGAGAAACTGGTATCTCTGCTTCTTTTATTATGGACTTCTTCTTATATAATTATTGATCATCAGTGCAAAATGTTGTTTAGAAAGAAAGCATTCCTCTTAAGAACTTACAACAAAAATGTGCCATTGATGTATTAGATAGTTGAAAACATTTTTGTTACATATTATCAAATTGCTAAGTAGCTACACTGGAAACAGAAGGAGGTGGTGATCTATATTTTGCCTGTTGTCCACAGGAATAAGACAAATCTACCACCAAATTACAAAATGAGCCCAGAAATGCAAGCTTTATTAGTTACATTTTCTACAACACATGAAATTAAGCAAATCATCAGAGCATTGCAAGATTGTTTGCTGAAAGAACAGCCAGACACGGGACGTTCTTGCTAAATCACAGACCAAACAGTCAGATGGGGTCTCATGCTGACTGACTGTGACTGCAGACTCTCTGGCAGACTGTGTCTCTCCTCTTGGCCCAGAGTCAACAGCATAGACCAGACTGAGCTCTGACAAACCCCTCCCCTTGTCATTAGCATACTGATCATGATGATAAAATGGTCATAGAATAGTATAAAATAGACCAGAATAGAATAAAATTAGAAAGCCTTTAGTCCACACTACTTAGCCACACTGCCTCGTATGGACAGGGACCATCAGATTATGTTTTAAGATATAAATAAAAGGCAAGAAATCAAATAAAATGATGTGTATGAGAGCACTGGGCCGCCCCTCTGTCAGAGAACTCAGCCTTGAATGACCCACTCAAAAATTTGAGTCTCATGTAATTACGTAAGACTGGATTATATAACAAATATGATGATATCTTTAAGGATATCAACATCAGCTGACTGCAAATGGCAAGTCTAAACATCCTCGCTTCAGCTGACCCCTGGTATTTTGCATGGTGCATGTTTAACGTTGAGTTTGTTATATCTACCATAATTTGAGTGGTGATACTCATTTGCCTTTCCGTGGGTGGTGCTCTTTTCTTCATCCCTTCAGCCCTGGTGGCTATCACTGCTCCTGCTTAGTACTCTGTTCTCTTTTAAGTACAACTAAGCTGGAAAGACCTCACCTCTTGTACAGCAGAGGATTTTCACTTGTTAAGACCTACTAGATGACACGTGTATAGAACAGCAAATATAAAAGCGTTCATCAAGTGACTGAATCATTAGTCAGCAGTACATTTTTCATTCAAATAAGAAGGAAAGTCCACCTGGAGGCTCGCCCAGGCATGAACATTTTTAGCGTCTCTGGCTCCAGCGCACCTCACTTTGTTGTCAAGTCAGCACAGAATCGCCGAGACATCTTTAAAGAGAAAAAGAGAAAGACACTGAGAGAGAGAGATTATCAGCTACTTAAAAATGAAAGTTGCTCCACAGAGATAAGTGTGATAAGGCTGGAATTGCACATTGAGCAATGGAGAAAGGCTTCTTGGTTTCTGGAAGATGGGTAATGGTCATATCCAATGGTCAAGGCCAGCTGATCTGCGAAAAAGTGATAAAGATCACTGTCATGATGACCTGCTAGGTGCAGGTGGTATAAAACAACGACTACTGTTCATCAACTAACATACAGTGACTTTCCAGCCAAGTCAGGTTATAATATTTACAAAACGATGAAGCTAATACATATTGTGCATAAATGAATAGGGCTGCAGGTACATGACTAATTTATACTAACTGCATGTCATCACCACAGGTTTTTATCATGTAAAATCTTGTGTCTCGGCTTCATGTGCATCACTGCCCTTCAGCAACTGTCTGACCTTGCTGAACCAGATCTTTATAGAGGCAATCACCTATTATGGCCTTATAATAACAGACACTGCCATGACTCATGCACACACACTCATAGAAGAGCCGGTCCTAATGCAAGATCTCAATCCAAGCAGTCTGCATCACTCACAGCAGTTCTCTTGCCCTTGAGTGAGTCTGTCTTTTATTTATCCCTTTGGGGTTTTTTGGTCAGGAAGAGGAGGAGGTAGCAGACAAAGACAAATAAAATTACAGAGAATGAAATTGCCCACAAACACATGATCTTCTCCCTTTCCTCTGTTTATTTTGCAGTGTTCTGTAACAGCAACACCTGGCCTTACTTCCTCTACGGTAGCTGATGGTAAAGGATTCACCAACCTGGTCATTAAATGTCATTACAGCCAGACTTTATGGAGTGAGGAAACCTTACCTTCTGACTGCATCAGCACCTTCCAGCATAAAGTAGTAGAGTTTGACCACTACTGGTATTTGAACCCCAAAACATTCAAACGTTCAAACGCCAACGTGTTCAGACTAAAATTGCAGATGGCTGATATTTTGTTGCAGAGATTGCCCGTTTTCATGCCAAACATTATTTTATAAAAGTATTTCTCCTAGAATTTTTGCCATAGAAAAGCATCTGAAAAAGCAATTTGATGGTCTTGGGGCAGTAAAACTGTCCATTGAAACTCAGACTAATGAAATTCTTTTTGGGTTAGCTGCCTTTTGAGACAGAGTGACCACCATTTCTGTTCAAAGGCAGTCAAATTTCGCAGTACAATAGACCTTTGAATGAGTAATTAATTTACAGCGGAACAAATGAAATGAGCTAAGACAAAATCCATCGCAAGTTTAACAGACTGCTTTTATGTAGCTGTGGTCAGGGAGGAACCTTCGTTATGCTGGCAGTGGACAACATGAATGATATGGTATTATCTGGTCATATATTTGTTCATATTAGTTCATGCAGTAGAAAACTAAGCAATACAATGCACTGTATGTATGGGGTGGGCTTACTTCACCATCCCTGCCTGAGGAAATGACTCTGGTCAGTCTGACAGGCCGACATCTGAATCATGAAGTTCCCTGGTGGGAGTGAGAATGACTGTGGTGGAGAACAAAAGGAGTAGAAATGTGAGATTGGCTTTAGTGGATTGGTGGCGACAGAGGAGGGAAAACTCTGGCTGTTGAGAGATATGAATTCGGGAGCTAAGCCTGTGAGCTGTGGGGTTTGAACGTAACAAAGGGAGTAGAACAGATCGGTGAAAAGGCACAGAGGTCAAAGTGCAGCGCAACATGAGATATCGGGGTCAAACAGTCCCTCTCACGTGTATCAAGGTGTGCTCACCTGCCACAGCCTGTAGGGGAGTTTGCCCTATTGGCCTCTCTAGCTATCACTATCTTGGGCCAGCAGCCTATAATGAACCCTACCTACAATGAACTCTGTGTGGCTTATATCTATAATGGTTTCACATGCAGAGCAACCCTTCCCATAGTTAAAATTAACCATCCATCCATTCTCAAATTCCCTGAGGTTTTCAAAATAACGCTCCACTATTCAGAGCTGGCAGCGTGTAGATCTGAGTTTGATCACTGGGTGAGGAAAATTTGAACAAGAACCACATTTCCTCCCAGTAGGTAGCCGTGTTAAACCATAGCTGTTGTTGTTTGGACCCCGGACAGAACATACACAAAGGAGTACATAAGCAAGCGCGGGGCCTGTTGAGCGCCTCCCTATGGAGGAAATGGGTGGATGTTTTTAGATGTTCCTGAGGGACACTGCACTTCCAGGTCTGCTGCCATACATTGACTGCCCTTCAACCCCCTTTTGCTTTCTCTCTCTCTCTTTTTTTAGCTACAACTGCTCCAGTGTGAGTCCATACATGACGCTCAAACCAGACCCCCAAATCAATGGACCCTTTCACTGATCACTGTTCATAATGACCCACTGTTTGAGCCAAGGGATATTTGGGGAGGTGGAAAAACAGAGATCTTTTGGCTGCAGATTTACTGTCTAGCATTATTAGAGAAAACTGAGTTGACATGAGTGCACAGTTGAAGGAGCTTGATCATAATAGGCCAGGTTGAGTCAGAGAAGCCCTGAACATATCCGGAGGAAGGTACTTTTGAGCCTTTGATTTAACCAGCTGTTTGAATGGGCTTATCAACACTAACTCCTTGGATTCCTTTTTTATTTATTTATTTATTTTTGTGTGTGTGTGGAAAGTAGTCTCTCAATTTATATGTTTTAATTATTGTAATTATAGCTACTTTTTAAGGATGCTTTCTCAATAAAGGTTCACTTGCTTTGCTCCAATTCAGGCTCATATTTGCTACTTTAATGCGTTTTTCATTACGCCTGGTCACTATTCACAGGTTCTTTGTTAAGCAAACCAACCTTTTTTAAACAGGTAATCTCATTGACACACAGGGTCTTATTCTCAAGAGAGGCCTGTCCAAGACAAACACAACAATACAGCACGGCACCAAAACTCATTTTGGCAGCACAAGCAGTCCTGTCTGGCAAACTGCTTCAGGTGTCAATATCCACTTTCAACCCACAATGCGCTGTATTTTGGATCACTTCCTATCGTTAGGTGAGATTGCTTTCTCACTTGTAACAACAAACTGTGAATCGTTGTTCTCTTGGAAACAGGCTATGTCTGACTGTATGACTGTATGACTTTTCAGGTGGACCCCAGTTCACCTGTTTGATCCAAACCAGAGTTCAAATGCATGTTCCCACCTCTCCGAACGAATGGAAACAAAATGAATAATCACACAATGGTAGGACTAGAGCAGACCAAACAGGGTAGGTGTTAAAGATCCCTAACATGCTGCAAGATTGGCAGACTGTTTTAATGAGGACACACAGACTTGTAGATGTAAAGCAGCTTACAGAGTTCAGCAGTGCAGAGAGGAGGTCAGTGAATGATCCTGGTTCAGTGTTGTCTATACACGCTGCAATGGCTGCTACTGGCCACAGGGGTTCAGATAGGATGAAGGAATGAATGATTGAGACACTGAGTTACTTCTTGGGTCCCTAAGTTGCATTTTAACACAATAGCTGCCAAAAAAAAAAAAAATATGTGGGAACACACAATAGGCACACTGCTTTGAGGTTTAGTCAAAGTGCTGCTTTTGTGACGAGTAACAATATTGTAGCAATAAAGTAAAATAAGTAATTCCTGCTAAAATTAACTTTCCCCAACACCATTAAGAAACAAGTCTTTTTGTTGGTACAGTGTGCATGTGTGTGTGTGTGTGTGTGTGTGTGTGTGTGTTTCAGTGTGCTGACATTTTTAATAAAGGCTGAACCAACAGAACAATGCATGCTGACAAACTCTGGAGCATGGTGGTTGAAATAGTCTGGCAGCAGGCTGATCAGTGTTTCCCAAACAGAATTAAACCAGTCATCGGACATCTCAGTGTGAGGACTGGGCCGACAGACAGACATAGAGAGAGAGAGAGAGAGAGAGAGAGAGAGAGAGTGTGACTTCTCCACTTCAGAAAAACAGTCCAATGAAATGGCATGTACAGAATGAGCCAAAGAGGCGTCATCATTTCATTTGAACAAAACCCTCTTTCTTTTCCAGTGAAGAGGACAGAGATTAGTGTGTTAACCTAGTCACATAGTGTGTTTATGTAACCTTTTGTGACCCCTCAGAATGCCTCTCTCTCTCTCTCTCTCTCTCTCTCATGCCCTTCCTTCTACTTAAGTCTCTCTTCTTTTATCATGTGCCTCCACTCCAACACGTGTTTGCAGCTTTGCAGCTCTATGTTTTCAAGTACAACATGTTTGCAGGCTCGACATGCATGTGCATTTGCAAACACAGGACTAGTTGTGGTCGATTATCCCATATCAGGTCTCTGGGTTTGGTTCCTCCGGCCAATATGCACAACATCCGTGCCCGACAAATAGCTTTATCCATCTCACCTTCCCTCCTTTCACGTCTTAAGTCCTGGCGGCATGCTGCGAAATGAAAACACCTACTCTGTCCAAATCCCTGCTATAAACAAGAGGCCTGTGGGGAACAAATGTCACGTTTTGCCGTGTTTGTTTCAGCATGTCTAAACAGTTTCATCCCAAGGAAGACACACTGCAGATCACTGTTAACCTCAGCTCAAGAATGGGCATGAATTGTTGGTTCCACTTTCCATGGTGTTGCCAAATGAGGCTCTCCAACGGGGCAGCTGTATAATTTCTGCAAAATAAAAGTTTGGTCATTTTTCATTGAATGTAAGTGAAGGAACTGTCAGCCCTCAACTTGTGCAAAGTGTAGTTTAAAACACTGCCAAGCCTGGTGAGTACATATTATTACCATGATAAGAGATAAAGGCTTTGTATATTTCAGGGTTGGGCTCTGTGTGCTGTACTAACACCATGCTTGTTTTGCATCCTCTGTTTTCAACCATGAACCTCTCGGCATTGCAGAATGTTTTGACAGCGGTACGATGGATGATGAGGGAGAACATCTTCGGAGAGTTTTCTCCAACTCGAAACTAACTCCAAGAGGTTGTGTTTTCAGTGCTATACTCATGCATGTACAGTAAAAGTATAAGGAGATCTCTGTATGAGATTAAAAAAGTAAGTGAAACAGCACCCAGAGACCCCCCTATTTTTAGCTCCACTTTGCGAGGGCCCGACTCCTAAATGCCGTTTCCTTCGTGGGCTTTAGGGTTTCTGAACTAATGATTACTGTACCTGAACACAAATTACGAGATCATCAATCATGGCAGCTGGAAACCTCAGATGTCCAAACAGTGTCCCCAGTCATAAGAAAAGGAATAGGCACTCTGTTTCCTACCTGTAGGGCAGGCTTCTTTTTTTCAATAGAGATATTCATAGGGATTAGAGACATACTTGGTGGATGTTTCAGGTGCATGCAGGCGTGTGATGTGGAATGATATTTTCCTGTTTTTACTGCAGGAAGGGATTAGGAACAGTCAGTGTAAACATTAGGCCACACACACTGAGACTCTTGAATGATGATAATGCTATACATGCTGAACTGTTTTAATGGATAATATACAGTTTAGCAGGATGATCTGCATATCAAAGGTTTATTTATGATCTCTGCCAAGAAGTTTATGTTTTCATCCCTGTTAGTCAACTTGTTTGACTTTTCCCTCTATAACCCTGCTGGTCCTATCGACGGGTTTCTCATTGCTGCATGACTGAGTTTTGTTTAAACCCACAGAACTTTATTTTAAATTCTAGTGGAGGTCCCAAGGTTTGCAAAGACACAAATGTATCCTGTTGAATTACAGGGCAATGTGTATTAAATAAAGCACATCTAGATTTTTTCCATTTGATGCAATGCTGCGGCCATGAAACAGTGGCATCTTGGGGTTGAATACTGACTCAGATTATGTGTTATGTAGCCTCACTGACGTGCTACAACCAGCAGTTACAGAATATTTATGTGACATTACCGTATAATATTTTTAAAAAAAAATTCTAACTTTGAAGCTATCTTAAGGTAAATTTAAGGGAAAAACAGATTTCTTGATTCAGTAGTTGCATAAGTTTGCACTCTGTGGGTGCTTTCTAGTTTTACTGAACACTTTCAGTTTAGTCCAAAATAGATGTCAGACAATAAAGTAAAAAAGGTTCAGGAACCAGCTGACACAGGAAAACAATACTCTATTATATACTATTTTTTTTTGGAGTCAGTACTTCATGTGGTTCTTTGTGTTTCATGTCAGTTCTACCCATAAAACCCATCCAGAAAAACATTGTTGTCGTCCATGAATTTTGACAACAACATGACAACAAAACTGATTTTTTTTTAAGCTCCAGGAAAACTGAGTTTCTTGGCAGTCCAGTTTGTTGTGATGGCAGCGGGACTGCAATGATCTGTCTTGATGAATCTGTGCTTTGCCTCCAGTCCCTTCAAGGGGACTGGGAGTGTCTGTTTCATTTGTGCACGTATGCAGACATTCAAAAGAGCATGTGTGAATAAGTGTTAAGTCAGCTTTTCATCAGTATTACTAGTTTCTTCTCTGAAAGCTGGCATACAAACATTTTACCCAAATATTTGTAATTAAAAAAGGATATATACTGTATGTGGATCTAAGCGAGACCTTTAACTTCTGTCCTGTAACTGTTTATGTGTTGTGTGTGTGTGTGTGTGTGTGTGTGTGTGCGTGGGTGTGTGTGTGTGTGTGTGTGTGTGTGTGTGAGCTTCTTTA
>OMLB01018692.1:0-20229 GCA_900302555.1 Myripristis jacobus | reverse complement strand
TACAAATTTTATTTTCATGTTCAAGTCAAAAAAGGCTCTTTGAATCCTTAATGAGAATACTGGTGTATTTATTTGATTCACTGTCTGCACTCTGGTCTACTTCTGGTCTGTCTGTCTGAAAACATGGTATTGTCTCACGTGCCAATAGGCTATAACTAAATCATATAATCTGCATGCTCTGACGTTTATTTGATGGAAGTTGAATTATAGGGTTAGGGTTTTATCTATATCTATATTTAGATAGATAGATAGATAGATAGATAGATAGATAGATAGATAGATAGATAGATAGATAGATTTTATCATTTTATTATTTAATACGGCATGTGTTACTGCCCCTCCGTGGTCAAAAGCTGTAAATACACTCATACGGCACACAGACCATAGTGCATTGCGTTGACCCCCAGATGAAAGGCTTCACTTGCAAGATGGATCACACCTTATTCCGGGGAAATAGAAACCAGACCGGCTCTGAAAACCAGAGCAGTAGTATGGGGGCCCCATATGTTATACAACGCAATCAACTGATCATCTGATAAATCAATAATCAGTTAATTAACGAGTCAAGAAATGTGCAGATAACAGAAAACAAGAATAAATAAAGTGGTAAAACAATAATGAAATAATCAATTGATAAATAAATCAATGATAATTAAACTGAACATATTTTCCATGATGTTACAACTAAGTGATTATGATATTTTTGTCAGTTGCTTTTGTGTTACTTATTTTTATATCTTTGATTCATGTATTGCCCCTTTTATTTTGTATTCTTCATTGCGATAGAGGGTGGGACTGTCCTCTCCAAGACTTTGATCTGCTGTATCGCCTCATATTTTGATGAATTGTCGTTATTTGCCATCTATGTATGGTTTTATCCATGGGTTTGCACATTTCATGATTGATTCATTGATTGACTTGTTAGTTGATTGATCTGGGCATATGGATAAACTGATGATTAAGTGTCACAAATTCCACCTATACAGCAGGCTATATATGTCTAAAATCACGATGATAATACTGTAGCATCAAAGCAGCTAAACAGCTACTTAAGTCACCAGTGCGTGCAGTGTCCTCATGAATATTCATTATGGACAGGAGGCGTCACTGTGCTGCGCCTGCGCAAAACCAGACCGCTGACAGAAAACAGTAGTTTAGTTACTAATGTAAACAGCAGATTAACGAAAACACTTGCCATTGTAAAGCTATTGGACAGTAGCCAAAAAGAGGCAGCGAAGCGTGCCAAGAAAAAAAAAAGAAGCAAAGCGAAGACGGAAGTAGTGAGAAGTGAAACCTCTCTCCTCGACGGGACACTTTGTGGAAGTCACTCCGAAGAGTTGTCAAGCACTGCGCACTTGCTTCCTGTTGTTGCTGCGCTATTTCCAGCGTCGAAGTACAGCTATGTGATAGCTTTACATGTTTAGACGGGACAGACGCATCGAAGGGGAACTACCAAAGCGGGACAGGAGGTAAACAGCCCGGGGACGGCGGCTCTTGACGTTTCCCAGCCTGCATGAGTCCGTGGGCACAATGTCGCTGAGTTCAGGCGGTTGGACTCAAGCCCCTGGTACACCGGACCCGTCCGCCGCTCTACCCGGTTATGGGGTCTCGCCGTCGCAACTTGGCTGCCACACCGTCCTGATGTCGGTCCGGGTGTCGGTTTGCCATTCCGGTATTCGGCCGCTGTGTCTTCCGGGGGCAGGTGATGAGTCACTCCGCTTGCAGCTCAGCATGGACCCGGGGAAATCCGGGGAATTCCGCCTGTCGCTGCAGGACAGTAACGGGACTGGGCGCAGCGTGGTAAGTCAAAATCAGTGAGGCAGGGGGCCTAACTAGCTGCGTGTCCCAGTGCAGGGGAGTCTTTCTTTTTAAATACCGAGGAGGGATAAACATTACGTCACATGTGCCTAACTTTGTACTGATTTTGTCCACTGAGAATTTTTTTTGTTGTTGTTGTTCCCAGATATGATTTCATATGAGGTGCTTCGGTAACTTCTAAGATTTTAAATAATGGTGGAGTTAAACTCTGCCTAATTTTGCGGGTGACCCTCTTGGCCTCCAGTGGTCCCAGATCCCCACACTAATTCGACAACAGGAGGTGTTGACATCATAATTTAACATACACTTTGATATGTGAGACATATTGTCTGTACTACTGTGCAACAATGACTTACCATAGTAATATTCTTGGAATATTCTGAGTAATGCTTCTTTCGTGCCAAAGTAGTCCCAGTTTTCTTACTTTTACTGTATACTTGCTTGTATGTTGTATTTTTAAGGGACCCCAGGAAGAATAGTGGACAACTTTGTGTATGGCTAATGGAAATCCTTCTAAATAAGAAAATGAGCAATTAGGACAGTTCTGGGTTACTGCCCTGGAGCTCAGCCTGACCTTTGACACCATTGTGGGGGGCAGAAAATGAAAATTGACTGTCTTGTCTGTGAATATTGGTCACTTTCTGAAAGTGAAATGTTATAATCAAAGCCTTTCCTTTGGCTAGCTTCAGGATGAAGTGATTGGATCGCAACTTTGTCTGAAATTATATATGGTAGTTGTGTGATGTGTTACTATTATCTTTTCAGCGACATTAGAATGGAAATTTTTGCATTATTGATTCAGGTAGAGCTCGTTGTGTGCTGTGTGGTGCCAGACCATCAGGAAATCAATCATTACTTTATCTCTGGGTTTGTTACAGTATGCTGATATATTGATGTTACTTTCATTTTGTCTGACAATGGATGTGCAGCAGTGTCACATACTTGCCATTTTGACTTATAATTCACATGCATGTGTTCATCCTTTCACCAACTCTACACCACCCTCCGTCTTTCTTTTTTCCAGACTATCACTGAGTTCGACTTGCGGATGGTAAACTATGAGGTGAAGTCACCCAAGTGCCATGAGCTGAGCTTGGCTGCGCCTCCACATGACCGCATCAGCTTCAACTTTCGCTGCGAGCAGGAGGCACAGGAGTGGGCCACTGTGGTGATGTCATCACTGAGAGAAGCACACAGGGGTCAGTACGCTTTCCTGTCAAATACCAGTTAATGGTACTGCTGTTGTCTTACTGAGTACCCGGCGGAGGAAACTGGGGAAAATTGGAAAAATTGGATGACTTGTAACAAGGCCATGTGAGCAGTTTTAAACCCACAGTGTTGTAGTACACACACAGTCATCTGTTTTCATGGCGTGGAATTCATTTGTTCTGTAGTGAACTGGGATGGTGTGTACTAAGTTTGATCCAAAAGAGGGTTTTTTTGTGGAACAAAGGGGCTTTTCACTGCTCAGCATAGCCTGTGCTGTTCATGTGTTCGCTTAACGCATTTCAACCCGCATGTTTACTCACAATGTTTGCTCTTGTTTACACCCTCTTCCAGATCTGATAGGTAAGCTGAACTTAGGAACCTGAGCAAGATGTTTTAACCTAAACTGAGCAGCAGGCCCAAACAAGGCAATGAGACTTCCTAGTTCAGCAGAAAACATTAGCTCAGCTACCAAAATAAAGCTCAGCTGTTGCAGTAATGACTAACTAAATTCAGGAAGTCATTGTTTACTTTCTCATCTGAACCCAACAAGCATTTGTCAGACTGTGAAGTGCAGGTACAGGCCAAGTTCAGCGCCAAACCAAAGAGCATTGTGTTCGTATGACTTGAGAAAAACTGAATTAAAACAATGTTGTCAACTGTTTTAAGATGATATGACAAGCGTATTTAGGCCCACATCTCCCAAAACTGGAGCAGCAGCCATGGGCAACAATAGATGTTGTCTCAACTGTCAGCTAACTCAGTTGTTGCACTGTATTTAAATGTTTTTTGTTTGGTTTTTTTTAACGCTGGTGCAGACTGTCTTATCAGGATTTGTTCACTGTCAAAATATGTACTTGTTTGCAGAATATGGCTGGATGGTATGAATCAAATCAAATATCACAATATTTTTTACTGACTACCTCAATATCAATAGTATGATGATATTTTAAGGATAACGATTGGTGCATTCACAAAATATTTACACAAAGAAATTTTTTGATAAACAGTCAGTAGTACTGTGGATATGATGCATGCAAGTAGAGGCAAACAACAGAGCAGCTATAACGGTCTAATAAGCATTGAAAACAGCATTCCTTACCACATTGCAGCCTTTGAAACTAGGAAAAGATAACACATATGCCATATCACATTATTATGAAATCCATAATCCCAGATGATGTCTTATCACAGTATCGATATGATATTGATATATTGCCTAGCTCTAGCCCTACAATAGAATTTGCAACAAAAACCATGGCCTATATTGGAGGTTCACTGAGCATGATCAGCTAGGAAGAGACCCCAGGAAGAGCCAGGACGTACTTGTGGGAATTAATATCCCAACTCATCTGTGAGTGCCTTGGGATGTCCCAGGAGGAGCACCAGGAAAAGCAGCTGCCTGGGCTGCTCTGCTGCCACCAGAACTCACACCAGGACAAGCAGCATGATAATAGAGGGATATTGGACCTAGAATTACTGACAATGCCCCTGAAGACGTCATTCTTTATAACCCTGAAAGATATCCCAGAACCCTACACGTTTAACTCACAGCAGTGCCTATATTTAGAAGGTATTTTGGTTTGTTTACCTGCTCTGTGCAGACAGATAGGGTACAACAAGATGAACTTTATCTCCGTGTCCAGAGTGCTTGTGATTGCTTTACTGAGACAATACAACTGAAGATAGAGGAAAGTGAGATGAAGCTGGGTAACAAGAGGACTCTGTGTCAGAGTTGAATGTTTCTTGTTAGTCTGCTTCTAGTCTTTATTAATATCTGTATGTTAACCTCCATCTGTGTGTTAATACTGACCGGCTTTGTCCCACAGTGGCAGACTCTACTGATGCTGATGACCTACAGCGCCGCCTAGGGGCTCTGCAATTACAAAACTCTTCAACCTTGCAGCAAACAGGTGTGTACCCTAACATTTTCCTGCCAACATCATGTGTTCTATCTGATTTTTTTTAAATTTTTTTTTTTTTATATATCCTCCACGATGAAATTGGTTGAAGGTTTATGGAATCGACTTGAGCTTGTTGATTTGTCTGGCATAATCTAGGGCACCATTGAATAGATTTTTACAAAACTTTGGAGAATGATGCATGTGTCGTTGGTCTGGTCCAGCATTTTCAGAGTACCCCAATATGGTCACTGCAGTTAGTTTTGTCTGTGCTGTCTGTCTTTATTTCAAAAACAACACTGCAAAGTGTTTTACAGAAAAGCATACAGGCTGAGAACCTTACAGAAAAGAAACTAAATAAAAACAAACAAGCTCATACAAATCGAAATGTTAAAGGCTTTTCCGTAAAAGTAGGCTTTCAGGAGCCATTTAAAAGAAGACGGATTTTATTAAACTTTGACCACAGTAGCACAACCGCTTTTCCTTTTTTATACCTCTTTAAAGAAGGTGTTTCAAACGGTACACGTGTTCTTGCAACCATTGTAACTAACTGTCTTTATGTGTGTACCTTACTGTGAATATGGACCCTGCCTTGTTGGAAATGGTACTCGGCTGTACTGATTGCAATACCGTTGTACCCATGAAGAAGTGCTATAGATTCCCCTTTCACATGATGTTGCTATAAAACACATTACAACTGAAGGTACTGGACAGTAAGAAGGCAGAATATGGATAACACAAGTAGAATATGAAAGCTTGTATTAAATGAGTAGTTCACCCAAAAATGAAAATTTGGACGTACCCTCATGTCAGTTGAAACACTATTGAAGTTTATACAGTATATCCACATTGTTGTAATGAGTAATGTTAGGATTATTTGTGCCCTTTTTAGACTGTAAAGCTGGAGTGTGCATGTATATTTATGTTTATATGTATGTATTTACATGTCTGTCTATAGAGGAGGCCTGTGCTGAGCTGACCCGAGCCATAGAGGCAGGCGACATGCAGGCTGCTTCTGTCTTTGCTGCTACTCTTGCCCACCAGCATGCCACGCTCAAGATCCAGCCCTCTGTCAGGAGCTATGACGACACTGAAATCAAGTAGGAGGATGATCACTGAATAATACTTTTAATATTACAAGGTTTGATTGACAGTTGTGGCTTACAGTATTTGTCCAAGACGTAAAGCTGCAGTAAGTGATTTCTGACCACTAGAGGGAGCTGACAGCTCAAACTCTGTGCCTAAACAAACAGAGTCAGTCCTGCCTCCGGGTTCACAATAGTTTGGTTGTACAAAACTGAAAATTAAGGTGTAAAATGTGTTTTAGGGATGGAAACGATGGAAATATATTTCACTCTCAAGTTGGATTACTTGGATTATTTTGTCTCTGACCTCCAATTCCAAAATGTGATGAAGCTGCAGACTTTCAGAATGAACTTTTTCTGTTGCTGCAGTGCTGATTGCAGCAACAGAGCTACTGTCGCAACTGATCTGAAATTTGGTAACATTTGACTGCAGAATGTGACGTTTCAGCAAAGCTTTGAATGAAGGTGAAGTGGGAGTGGGAAAGCACAGATTTTATGCTGTAGGGCAGAGGTCTACAACAGTACCTCCCTGCAGTACCGCGTGAAAATTTTTGGCCGATTAGATAATATCTATCTATCTATATATGTGTGTGTGTGTGTGTGTGTGTGTGTGTGTGTATACATACACACATATCCAGCCCATATAGGAATATGACCACAGTTTATAGATAAAGTGTTGCTGATGGCTTTGAATTTTGTTTTATCTCACAGCTTAACAGTTGTAGTTGAAGACTCCTCCTCTTCCTGTTGTGTCACTGTGAAAGTGTTCCCACATATGACTACTACAGCACTGAAACAGCAGGTTGGTCTCTACAATGTTTCCCTTCTTCCTTTAAGGTTTCATGGTTATTACCACCATTCTGCTTCACTGTTCAAATAATCTCTCCCTCTCTCTCCCTCCTTCCTTCTCTTGCTCCTCAGGTGTTCCTTGAGTATGGATTTCACCCACTGGTGCAGCGCTGGGTGATCGGCCAGTGCTTGTGCGCTGACCAGCGCTCTCTGGCCTCTTATGGCATTCGACAGGACGGCGACACAGCCTTCTTGTACCTCCTGTCAGCCCGCCATGCCCGCCTGACGCCCCAGCTCCTCCAGCAGGACCAGGAGAGCGCACTACTCCTCAACTCCTCATCTGCCTCCCTCCCCACTCCTCCTGTCCCCACTCCTTCTGTTAATGGCCCCTCATCTCAGGACTGGAGGCCTTACACCACCCTGCCACCTAGAACCAGCACCAGCAGCAACATTGGTGAGGGAGCAGCTCAACATGACTGTTTATCACAGTGTATGCATCACCAGAATTAGTTTAAAGGGACAGTGAACTGAGTTAAAAATGTGGATTTTATTATCTAGTATTATTCTAGAATACTGTCTTCATCCACCAAGATTTGGGAGCTTCTGAAAGTCAATAACTCTCATAAGAGTTTTGCGGGCTGCATTTGCTGCAGTAATCTATTCCAGCAGGGCTGGGTGGGTGTTCCTCTAGAGTAACATTATTTTCATAACTCTGGTAATATGTCAGAGAATGTTTTCATTTCTAACCTTATCACAGCAGTACATATCAGGTGCAGTTGAAAAGTCAGTCAAACGGGGGCGGGAGGAATAAAAACAGGTTGTGTTCTGATTCGCTTGCCCCCACTTTTACATGTGCCAGTAATTTTTAAATCCACAGCAAAATTGATTGTTTAAGTCAGGAGAAAACAAACCAGCAGGCCCTTCTCTGCATAGAAAGGGCTTCGGATTCTTATAATTACCTGATGTTTCCTATGTTGATGTTGATGTCAAGAAAAATATTTTAATAAAAAATTGTTTAGTTTAACATCCCTTTAATTTTCCAGCAACAAGCGTACACAGAATTTAAATGGTTCATCCCTCATTTAATTAATGAAATGAGGGTTCTCCTTCAATGTGCAAATTAGAGATGAAACATTACAAGGCAGTAACATGGTTTGGGGTAGACTTATATGTGTTGCAGACCAGATACACTGTTAGACAGCAGACTAAACATAAACACACTTCAAGTATCCACTCAGGACCGAAGAATTCTTCCTGCAGTGCGGCTTTCACATTCATAGATGTTCTTATCTGCACCGGCATGCATGTAGCAAAGGTTACACAACAAATGAAGCTGCCAAAACATTTACACACAAGCTTGGTGTACACACATGCACACACATACAGTATAACTTCCTCTGGTCACAGTTTACATAAGCAGAACTCCCAGGCTGCATATTTTACCCTCAGGTTAACTGATGTCACAGTCTTTCAGTTGGACTGAAACTTCTGCCCCGATGGTCTATGAGCTTAAGTCAGTGTCTAATCCAAACTATGATGAGTTATTGGTAATGTATCATGTTACATAGGTTGAAGTTACACTTGAGGTTAGGGTTGTCTACCCAAAATATCCTGTATCATTGGGCTGATGCATTTCACAAGATAGCAGGTGGCCCATTTACGCCTCTGCTGAAGGGGGCCGATAATTAATGCCAGTTAACCCGTTTACACTAAGCTCAAGTCCTGCATGGTAGTGGGATTTTACGTTTATGTAAAATGGGTTCTTATGTCCTATGCTCCACAGGTCCAAACTCTTCAGGTGGGTCAGAGAGGGGAAATGTCAGCGAGCTCAGGGACCTCATAAACCTCGAGATGCCTCAACTCAATGAAGCACTTAGCCCCAACAGGACTTCCATCCAGGTAATGGAAAGCTGCCAACAGTAGTAATTTGCACACTTTCCAAACTGTCATTGTTTTGATAAAATACAATATATCAGTGCTCAAAAGGATAAATAGAGTGTAGAACTTTTATTATGCACAGTCCCACACACAGTGGCACGTAAATTGTGGAGTATATTTTTCCTTGCTGTTGAAATGTAACAACTGAAATCATTCATCTGTGACTCAGGGTTGGTCGTGCCCCTCTTGCACTTACATCAACAAGCCGACACGGCCGGGATGTGAAATCTGCAGCACCGACCGTCCTGAGGGCTACATCGTCCCGGGGGGGTACAGACCCGACGCACTGGAACTCAGACGAATTCAGCAGGAGAAGGAAGCTGTCCGACAATACCAGCAGGTAGGGGAACACACACATGTGCACCACTGAGCACAACTCGCACATACACACAACCTGACGCACCAAGCATGGCAAAAATCATGATCACGATCATTTTGGACAATATTGAGATCACGACTATTTAACATCAACTCACTGACACATCATGCATTTATTTAACTTTTTTTAAATTGTCGTTTTAACAGTGGATTTCCTTGAGAGAGAATTCGGGCTTTTAGGGAGAGGCTGCGTTCGCCGGATTTACAATACAAGACAAAACAAGAGCATCATTGCGAAACAGAATGCGGCACAATAATCGTTTTATCTCAGTTATCTTGTTTTCATAATCATCGGAAGCCAGAGTCGTTCTTGAAAATAAAATTTAATTAATCACACTGACTTAGTGCACCCTCACATTTACAAATGCAGTTGTGTATGCACACACACACCTGTTTGCCTAATAATCTCCACACATACACATTTACAATAATACAGCATAATTTGGCATGTTTCACAGCAACATGACAGGACAGGGCACACACACTCTGAAGAGACAGACATACCATTTCGTGAAGGTTGTATAGGGACGGGTCATCAAAAATAGACTGTGAAGCAGGCCTGGGTCAAAAAGTATTCATAAAAAGGTTGAAACCAATAAAGAGCTCCCATAATGGCAAAAATAACAAGCAAAATCAAAAACGGAGGCAAAGCATAAATAAAGAAGATAATAACCAAATTTATTCAAACTTGCATTAGAAAGTCTGAATTACCTTTTTTAAAAACCTGCTTAGTTGCCTATTGGATGAATCAGATCCTGTACAGACTCAAATAAGTTATAAAGCAGTTACAAGTATGTTGGAGTATATTGACTTTTAAATGCTTACCTATGTTCACTTCAGTGTGGCAACCTCCACCCATTTTTTAGTCCAAAACATAAAGAATTATTTATGAATTTTGTTTGACCCGACTAAAGGGACAGTTACAGACAGGGAGGTGGCAGACATTCGGTGAGGCTCTCTCAGGTTGACTCTCTTCTCTTCTGTCTCTTTGTTTTTTGAAGGAGAAAGGGAGAAGAGAGGAGCTGAGGAGTGCTGGGGCTCAAAACAACTCACTCCTGTTCAACCTGGACCAGGACTACTGAACACACACAGGCATACACACACTCCGTGCTCATTTTTCTATTAGACAATGCAACTTGTACACACACCAGGCACTTACTTTGAGATTACATCAGTAAGAAGCAGAGAGCATCATGCATAAGCGCCGCTGAAACAAATGCTGAACACAAATGCTGAACACAAATGCTGAACACAAATGCTGTATGTCTGCATGCCTGACTTGAAAGCATATGGTTTCATAACTTAGTTGACATGTTTCAATATGGGTTGGAAAACCCCATTTTGGGATGCATCAATACCACTGAAACCCATTTCAAGCTTATTTCCACTTAGTATTGGTCTGACATCCAATACAGTATTGGTATAGGTGCATCCCCAGCTCCAGTGTTTTGCATGTTTGTAAGAAAGTTCATAAGAGAATCTGTGCTTAAACAGCAGAGTCTACATTTTGCCAAAATGTACCACGTCTGCTGGTGAAGAGATCATGAAAGACTGTTTTACTCTGTGTTGACAATCTAGCCGGATGATTATGGTCATTGTTGACCATCAGCATAGAGTGATATGAGCTCCAAAATGCAGAAGTTGCTACGAAACTGAATGTATTAGCCTATTTGTTAATTTTGCACTGTCTTGTATATCTGCCAAACAGATCAAAATAAACTGTTTTTCCACAATTTGTGTGTGTGTATGCATGCCTGTGTGTGTATGTGTGAAGAAATGTGGTGGGAAATGTGTATATGGATGCATTATTATTTGTTCTTTGATGTTGTGCATTGCTCAGCTCATCATACCCCCTCTGATATAGCCCATAATGGCATAATGGTTTCTGAAGTATATCCTTAACCTCTCCAACAATACCACCCCTTGTCCCAGGCGAGGGAGGAGGAGCGCAGGGAGAATTTTGCCCGGCTGGTGATGCTGGACGGCCAGGACCTGGTGCCCAACCCAGAGGCGGTGGACTGTAGGATCTGCTACCTGGACCTACAGCCTGGGGAGGGGGTCCTGCTGAGGGAGTGTCTCCACTGCTTCTGCAGGTAAGATGAGTGGAGGCTGAGAGAAGAGTAGAGGAAGCACAGATGGAAAGAGTTAAGGGTCATCGAAAGGTAGGTGAAAAGAGCTGTGGCAAAGTAGGGAGAGCCAGTTTAGACAGGTACTTCATTGATTCTGCATGTAAAGTGAAAGGTGATATGGATAAAGACTGGCAGAATGAGGAAGTTTGGGGATGCTACAGTCGGCAGGTAGGAAGATGGGGGGGAAAAGAAGCTTGGCAAACTAGTGTTTAGAATTGTATTGCATGATTTACATCAGCACTTTAATATGAATGATTAGAGAGAAGTGTGCGTTCCTGTGTGTGTGCGCGTGTCTGTGTCTGTGTATGTGTATGTGTGTGTGTGGGTATTCAGAGATTGCCTGCGTTCAGTGATCATGCTGTGTGAGGAGCCGGAGGTGGCCTGTCCCTACAGAGATGACACATATGCCTGTGCCTGCAACCTTCAGGAGAGGGAGATAAGAGCTGTGAGTTGCACCAACACACAGTTTTGTTCTCATACAGTTTGATATGATACCACTGTAAGGATTAGCAAATAATCCTCATGATTGTGAACATTATTTTAGTGTTTTCAGTTTTTTTTCTTCCGTAACTCTGATTATAGTCATAATTACCCCCTTCCCTTTTATTTCCTGTTGTCTTCCCCAGTTGGTGTCAGCGGAGGATTATGAGCGCTGGCTGCAGAGAGGCCTGTCTGTGGCAGAGTCTCGCTGTGAGGGTAGCTACCACTGTGCCACCCCAGACTGCCATGGCTGGTGTGTGTACGAGGATACCGTCAATGTCTTCCACTGCCCCGTCTGCAGCAAACACAACTGCCTGCTTTGCAAGGTACATAATAAGCAATACAAGTTTATATAATTACTTGCTTCATGATAAAGACAAAGAAAGGACAAAGAAATAAAGTTAACCAAAGAAAAAGACATAGCTATAAGGTATGAGGCAGGTGAGGAATATAAGTTTAGTAAGCTAGTTAATACATTTTTGCATCGGTGACTATAAATGTCACAAGTGCTAATCCAGTGAATCTAATGACACTGCACATCTGTGAACAGCTGCATGTTTCTTCATACCGCTGGTGAGGTGTTGAACACTCTGGCTGCCTCAGGATGAATGCTGTTCATAGCTTTATGCATCTGAGTGTTTCCTTGAGGGCAAGCATACACACACACACACAACAAAGATTTTCAGATCTCTGCATTTGTCTTTTTCTCTCTCTGTGTCTACACAGGCAATTCATGAGGGAATGAACTGTAAGCAGTACCAGGACGATCTTTCAGCTCGTGCTATAAATGACTCTGCTGCCAGGAGGACAAGGGATCTACTCAAGGTGAGCCCTTGTATGGGACCCATGTGTGTGTGATGCATATTTTTGTAAGTAAAATTTGAGCAGGAATTATCTATCCAAGAACAAATTAATGTTTTTTAATATAAATAAAAGTCAGTGTTGCTACTCTATTGATGATTAATACCATACAATATTGATTTAAGTGTTATCCAGTTCTTGAAAACAGTTCATTTTATATCTTTGTGTTTTATGCCCTTTGTACCCAAGTAACAAATGTCACCAAATAACATATCTTGCCATCCCCCATTCTCACTCTCTCTCTCATAAATAGACTTTGGTGCGGTCAGGGGAGGCAATGCACTGTCCTCAGTGTGGCATCATCGTGCAGAAGAAGGAGGGATGTGATTGGCTACGCTGCACTGTATGTCACACTGAGATCTGCTGGGTGACCAGAGGGCCTCGCTGGGGACCAGGGGTAAGACCTTGTGACCCACATTCAGGAAACTCAAGAAGATGTTTACTTTATTGTTGCAAAAGACTCCTGCATGCTGCCAAAATTGCAATAATACATTTATTTTGCAACTCCCTGGTGAAGGTCTAGTACCAAAACATTTCCAAATGAATATACTATTGTGAGTTAAATAGTGTGCATGAACCTCTCCTGCTCACCTGCCCCACAGAATAGGTGTGTGAAGTTTCCTTTTTTCCGTTTGAGCTTGGCTTTTTTTTTTTATCTACTCTGCATGAAGGACTTTCATCTCAAGCTCATCTTTCAATAAATGATTGTATGGTTTTCATACTCTCTCTATAGCCACAGTAGTTTCCAGAGGTCATAGGGTCATGAAATTCTTATGATCAAATGTGTTTTCTTTCCCAAACTGTAGCTGAAAACGGGCGCCATAAAGTCTATTAGTATGTGTAGGGGACGGTTTATGTCTTCCAAATGTACAGTATTAAGGATGACGAGAGAAACCAGACATTTCGTTCACCTGATGATATAAAAATGAATTCTCTCCTCCTACCTTTGTCATTCTCATGCTATCCTAACAGAATCACCACCCGTCTAATGCCACCCTGACAATTATCTTCCAAGTTACTGGCATAAAGCTTGACAGAAATTCTTGATAAACAAATACTGTTTTTCATCTCAACAACATGTTTTGGCTGTGAGGCCCAGCCGCTAATGAAGTCATATAGCTAGAACATGTTTTTAAAATAATGATCAGTCTTTATTACCAAGGGGGGAGAGACTGCATTTTTTATTATTTATTCTTCAGATTTGGCCTCAGGGTAAGACTGTTATTTTCAACTTTTGGCTAAAAAGATCAAGCACCGTTTGTCTTTGTCTAAGGGTCCTGGAGACATCAGTGGGGGATGCCGCTGCAATGTGAACAAGCAGAAATGCCACCCCAAATGCCAAAACTGCCACTGAGAAACCCAAGACTGGACATGTTGGAGGAGGGAACGAGTGACTAAACTGAAGCACAGAAAGGTGTTTGTAAGCCAAAGCTGACAATGCAGGACCATCATTTACAATGAAAGTTCATGCATCCCTGTGGAATAAACAATAATCCGCCATGATTGTATGTATTTTCTGCGTGTAACTTTGTGTCCATAGTTGCTGAGAAAATAATCTGTTTCCTGAGATTATATGGTGATACTTCGCTCTGCCTCTCACTAAGAACGAAATATGGGCTATATGACATTAAAAATTCGCTGTTTAGTATCATCAAATGCCACACGTCTCCAGTGGTGACGGGGTGCCCTCAGAATGTGTAAAGAGCTATGCAGGTGAAGTATTAACTTTGATTGCTTGCTGTGCCTTTTTAAAGTGATTGCACTGCAAATTTAGCAACACAGGTGTGTTACATTTTTGTGTTTTGCTATTTACGAGGAAGCATTAAACTGAAGTGGCCTTTTTAGTTTGCAAACGCTAGAGCGTGTTTCAATGACAGTTTTTAGGGGAAGTTAGAGTTTTGTTCTTGATGCATTTTCTTGCATAGATATCGATCAAACATAACTGTTACATTGCATAATTGTGCATGTATTGGAGTGTGTGTGTGTGTGGGTGAGAGACTGCAATTGAATATGTGCCTTTGTCACCAGAGAGGTGTGAATGGAGCACACTGATTGTAAACCTGAACTGACCTGAGTCTCCTCTGTTGCTAAACCACCTGACTTCAAGTGTAAACTTGTTCTATTTATCATTAATAAGCTTTGTAGTTGACAAGCAATATTGTCCTTATATAGGGCTGTAGAGGTCACTGCGGCTGTGGCTGTACTGTACTGCTGACCAGAGTATTGTATGAAAATGCTATCAGTACGAGTCAGAGTGTTTTAATTAATAGTCTGATATTAATTGTAATACTCAAGGACTTTAAGAGTTGAGGCATGCAAACACATTTTGATGATCCCAATTATAAGCAACCCAAATGTGATGATGAGGATAAGCAAATATTAGCCAGGATGTTAAACGGCTCCTCCTGTCTTTATGGCCAGTGAAAGTTCTGTCTCTATCTTGTAATTCATGTGTGTATAAATTTGTAATCTGGAAATGATGATCCATACAAACAGCTTGTCCTGACTATGACTTTAACCAGGATATGAGCCAGTATCCCCACCAGATATGCTCTGTGTGGCCCAGAAGAAAACAGTCCTGGTAACAGAGTACGCCCTCAACTACACTACTGCCCTCTCCTAAGAAGCCATGAATAACTCTTGTTTACTGTTTGTTGTGCCTCAAAGATGGATGTACCATTGTGCCTTAATTACCAATAAATGCCCTTTAACCTCAAAGAGCTATGTGTGCCAGTTTATGTTTATTCTATGATTTTTGGTGTCAAGGCAAATCAGTCTGTTCTTTAAACGGCAAATGCTCAATGAGATGTGACATGCCTGAGGATCTGAAATCATACGAGTGTGTGTGTAATTTTACATTTTTCTTTTTAACTCAGAAGTTGAGCAAAATGAATGAATGAAAGTTAAGTTGAACTGACCAAGTGATTGTGGGTTATCAGTGAATGCAAAACATCTTGTTGGCCTTTTTACCTATGCAACTCTGTTCTGTTTATCAATAAATGCTATGATTGTTTGAGTTGAAAAGCGATTTTGAATGTAAATATCTCATTCCCTGACTGTCGCCTGTGTGCACCAGATCCTGCAAAAGGATAAATTACCACGCCTTTAAATTACCTAACGGAAATTTCTGAGCCAGAGTTTAATGTCGACTAGTGCATGCACGTTTCCGACAGCAGGCAGCGACATTTGACAACTTAACTAACACGCAGCTCAGTCAAAGTTGATGTGACATTAGACAAACAGGGAACAAGTCCAAATAAGCAACCAAACTTATAATATTTGTAAGCGACTGTTCAGAAAGAAGGAAAAAAGCCAAAGTCGCCTATCGATAGGGGGGACTGGCAGCAGTTGGTGGTTCGCTTTACTGACCGGCTTCTTGCCGGTGGGTGGAGCAAGGCTCACAAGAGGCTCGACAAATAAGAAAGCTCCGGGACTCCGACACAAGACTCCGACACCCAACGTGGCTCCTGCTGTACGTTGAGAAAACACGGTGCTGACGATTTGACAGTCAGGATTGTCAGAGATTAACACATTCCCAGTGCAGTCAGCGGAGAGGTAAGCGAGGCGTCGACATAGATAGACATGGATCTATAGCTTCATGCAGTCGCGTACTGGAGGAAAAGACGTGCACATATGCGCACAAACCGCGAATAAGCTTGTAGCGAGAGCTGACAGGAATCACAAGGCATTATTTAACCATTCGTGTCAATATCAGAGTGGTTCGTCTTTGCGTGTTGCCTCTAAAAATCGAGCAAAATATCGCCATAGTATTCATCATATCACTGTAATATTCCTGCATGGACCTCGTGTGTCTGTGGTGCTCAGTAACATGTTTTGTGATCTTATGGTAATACGGGGCTTTTTTGTGTCCCATGTTATCACTGAATATTCATGCAGGGTTCCTCTCAGAATTTACATGTGCACTTTTGCTGTGGTAAATATTTTAACATGCATATTGCAGCTTATTTTCTAAACAAAAGAGGAAATGTGGACAGATGTTATTGTGATGTAACCGCTTGTTGGCTCCTCTTAAAGCCACAGTGGTTTGAAGTCATGTAAATATGCAAAACAGACTCCCACATCATAGTCTGTCTGCATATTTAATTAAGTGCACAGTATGCAAAACACATAGCATTTTGTACTGGAGGAAAATGAAGTGATGAAAACAATGGAACATTTCATGCCAGGTTTTGCAAAGTCATGTCCAAGTGTGTTGTTCATGTGAGCGATTAATATTTCCTCTTATGCACCCCTTCAGCAGCCCTTATCTGCAAAGTATTACTACTTAAAGTCTGTCCCTCTCCCTCTGCAGTTAATCAGCCTCAGGAGCAGCCTTTCTCTATATTGTCAACATGTCTGAGACCAAAGGGAAATTCGACTTTGCCATCGACCGGGGTGGCACCTTCACCGATGTGTTTGCCCGTTTGCCGGATGGACGGGAGAGGGTGCTGAAGTTGTTGTCCTGGGACCCCCAGAACTACAAGGATGCTCCCACTGAGGGGATCCGCAGAGTGCTAGAGGAGGTAACATGACTGACAAAACTCACAAAACAACAGATAGTGCACAATACATTACTTTTTTCTTCTCTCAGAGGATTGTAGCTTTCATGCTGTTTTATTGGTTTAGCTGTGCCATCCACTGTCAGTGCAATCTATTTATTGCGTTAATGCCTCATAGGGAGGGTCCATGTGGTTATTTGTGGCGTTCATTAGTTTGTGTGGAAAACCCTTTTGACCATAAGATGAAGAGCAAAAAAAAAAAAAAAAAAATACATGGGACACCAGTGAATTGCCACACACAGCTTATAAAAAAGTTCATGCAGGACTGACTCGTCAGTTGCAGTAATGCTGTATTTGCATTGAATTCTTTTTGAATATTTTTTTTGCACATGTGGCATTACAGCCTGCTTGACTACATGGTGGTTCAAGACAAGGCTTGGAACAGACAGCATGATATCAGATCAGACATTCTTACAAACTGGATGTGTGAGTGTGTGAGTCGGAGTGTGTGTGTGTGTGTGTGTGTGTGTGTGCCATTCTCTTTCTTTTTCATTTTCTTTCTGTTCACGTCTCTTATGCAGGTGTGCTTGTCTGTTACAGCTAGTGTTTGTGAATGCCTAACATTTGGGTTGACTCCCTTGTCCTGTGTGTGTGTGCTTACAGGAAACAGGGCAAGTTTTTCCGAGGGAGAAGCCTGTAGACACTTCTCTGATTGGCTGGATCAGAATGGGCACGACGGTGGCAACCAATGCGTTGCTGGAGAGGGAAGGAGAAAGGACTGCCCTCCTTGTCACAAAGGGCTTTAAGGACCTGCTGCACATTGGGACGCAGGCCAGGCCAAAGCTTTTCGACTTGGTTAGTAGGGTAGTTTCTCCACTTGCTTTCTTAAATGTATGATGTAAAATGCCTAGATATCCAAAAGCCAGAGTTAGTAAATAACTTATCCAAGCATCTCAACCCTATCACACTTGGATTGTCTTTTGGAATTGCACTGGATGCTGGGGGTTGAGGGGGCAGATAAAGGAACAATGAATGCTGGATTTTAAAGTGTTTTTTCCCCCTGTCATGATTTAATTAGGGAACTCATGCAGGATAGACCTTTTTCTCACTGTGCTCACCCTGAAAAAAGTCAAATGAAGTGGGGGCTTGGAGAGTGGCACCAGTGCTGCTGAATACTGCAGTAGCATGTTTGTTACCTCTGCCAAGGAGTTTATGTTTTCATCACATTGGTTTGTCTGTCTGTCTGTCAGCAGGATGCTGTCTCAAAAACCTATGAATGGATTCTGATCAATTTTTGAAGACAGAGAGGCTTTTAGAAAAGTAACAGCTGATTAGCTTTTGATGGAAATCTGGAGCTGGGAGTTTTGCCATCAGGCAGTTATATGTTTATGAATGATTACCAAACCAAATAAGAACCTTAGTCCAAAACTTAAGTTGCCAGGCCAAGAAATCAGTTGAATAAAAAATAATAATAAATATTTTTTTCCTAAAAAGCAATGCCAATAATGTCTTTAGATGTATCAAAAAGTGGGAGAGACAATGTTTAGCTTTGGCAGAGGTTTGCGCTCTAGGTTTTATAAGGCTACTGAGAGGCTGAATCCTCATAAAGCCAGACAAGTTATGTCACTGCAGACAGGATTGCAACACTTTTATGTTTTTATCACATCTTCTTCTTAGCATCTAACTCATTAGCTGTGATGTACTCCCGCTACTCTGGTAAACCTTAATGGAGTTATTCACAGAGAAGTTCAGATAATGACAGTACCACTGTGCTGAGTTTGTGCCATTACTTATCACTGAGGTGTTACATAAAGGAAGTCAGACACTGATAAGGTTTCAGGCAGTTTGTGAAGTAAATGTCAAAAATGACATTTTAACTCATGAGCTCATATGACAATAATATACATGAGGAGTGTTGTGCAAGCTACTGAAGATGGGTCATTACTTACAGTTGCTAGTTACTTTATCAGTAACTGCATATAAAAGTAACCAGTTACTTGGGAAGGTAACTTTTGCCTTACTTGCAAATGTCTCTTTTAATTCTCTAATTAATGCACACATTGGTGTATAATTTTGGCGCTGCTGTGGCACAGTGTGGGACAAGATAGCTGTCAAATTCTGTCCATCACTTTACCTGTTAAGGACTTAATGAAAAGTAAGTAGTGGAGCAACAAAAACACCATAGATATGTTTTGATAGGCCTTTTAGCACTGGGCTCTTCTGTGATTTGCTTTGTCGAAGTGTGTTGTTGTACTAGGTGCAACAGAAGATTAGAATGACTATTTTGTGATAAAGTTCTCACACCTGCACATTGACTACAACTCACCACTATATTTTTGTCCTTGATTTCGATGCGGGAAAAATAATGTCCATGTTTGGCCATTATTGGCCATTGTGTGCAGTCTAATGCTGATTGACTGACGTGTTCATTGTACTTCTGTAAGGTCAGGTGATGTTAGATCATAAACTGGGAAATCTGAGGAATAGGTTGTGTTTGTCTGCTATCAAGACAAAAGTAATGAGTAACAATGTCATTTCATGATGTCATTTCATAGCCAGGTAAAGAAATGTCTTTTTGATGGTGCATGGTGTTCATGAGTAGCTTGCATGCAGGACATTGCAGGGGCTGACTAAGGAGAAGAGACTCAGGTCTTGGAGTTTGTCCCCAGACCTGTGTGCCATTAGTGGTTTCAGTAGTCACTCATCAAACCTGCTCATCTGCATTTCCATGCACAGTTCAGACATTTAGCCAATGTTCTCACGCAGAGCCAGCTGCAAGAAATACAGTGAACAATGATCTAACTTTTTCTCAATGAAATGCATTTTCTGCTGGATCAAGGCCAACAATGGCTAGCAGAACACCAACAAAATCTCATAACAATGTCAAACCATACTTGGATAACATTACATTGCACTGTAACATTACATTACATTGCACTGTAATGTAATGTTTAATTCAGGTATTATTCCAATCCCAGATATGCACGTTGCCAATTCCTTTATTTAGTCTTATGAGAGATAAGTGATGGTCAGCAGTCATTCTTCTCCTTGTAGCACAATCATTGTCATGCTCTCTTACAAAGTTTGCCAACCTCTGCTTGTCATGGGACTTGTTAAACACTTGCATGTGTGTGTGTATGTGTGT
>OMLB01018691.1:0-18057 GCA_900302555.1 Myripristis jacobus | reverse complement strand
CATGTGCTGCATTATGTATGTTAATTTTTGTCTGTGTGTGAGTAACAGAGAGACAGTGCATGTAATTCATACTTATCAGTGATGTTGTAATGGTTAGATGAACCACTGTGCATAAGGGTGGAACCGTGTGACATTCTTTTCCAGTCCTATATTAGATCAGGAGTTTTCCAAGTTGGGGTCTGGAACCCCCAAGGAGTCGCAATATAATATTTGGGGGTCAGGAGTTGATGTGAGGGGAAAAAAATATTTTTAACTATACAAATCATTGTTCAATGTTTCATTTTTTCTGTCTTACTTTTTTTTTTTTTTAAATTCACCTCATTCTCATGTGAGATACTGAGTAATTTAAATGCCTTCTTTGATAATTGTAAGAGTCATTCTCTGGTTTGACTGTTTACCTCGTTTCAGGCTGATGCAGGCTGTGAGAACCACTGTGCTAGATCAAGTAAAATTGGCAAATAATTATAATGACCGTGTTTTCATTGAGTTAGCCTGTTTTTGGATGAAAGAGCAACCCAGATAGTGTTTGATCAGAAAAATATTGTCTCTCAAGTAAACTTTTGAACACTCAGGTGCATTGTTCAGTAATGTTATGTTAAGGTGTGTGTTTGTGTGTGTGTGTGTGTGTGTGTGTGTGTGGGGCAGTGTTTAGGTGTAGGTCTCAGGGCGACGTCATAGGCAGGCACAGTGAATGGTGTAATGAGTCATGTGGTTTGAACAGCAGGTTCACATCATTGTAATGCTGCCCCAAGTACAAAAGGAGGCCTATCCACAGGAACACACACACCACAGTGGACTGAGCTGAACCACCAAGTGAAGAATTTAACTCCACGGTGATAAAATCCACAATTTGTTAAAAGAAACATGGTGATAGCCCAGAAGCAAAACACAAAAAGGATGATAACACACTCAAGGCTGTGGTTGACAAAACTGTATAATTTTACAGGTTGGATGTTATATTGTGTTGGATGAGATATTGAGTGATGAACTCTTAAGTAATAGATAAGATCACAAGTTAAGAAAAAGTTTCTTATTCACAAAAGTCAACAGGTTAGAATCGGTTCAGTTTGAAACCACTTCAGTACAAAAGGTTAATTTGCCTAGCAGGCGCAAAATACTAAAGCGCAGAAAGACTAAAATAAAACAAAGTGGTAGACATGAGTATTACGTGTTGGATACAATTTTCAACTTTTGTTGGATGGTAGCCCGAGATTGCAGAAAGTGACAGTTTTATAAGAGAGGATAAGTCTTTCCCAACATGTAATGCCAACATGAAAGATTAAGACAATAATAAATCTGCACGTTAGACATAATTTCAGACTATTACATTTCTTTGCTGTAATGCAGCTTTTAAAGCCAGGAAAAGATATTTACTCCACGTCATGATATTACATAACAGGAAATACAAGATATTATCTAGTTCCATTGGCAGTATTGATAAGATTTTGATTATTGCCTTTGATTATTACTTGTTACACCTTTGTAACTACATTACATAGAGCTGTTTTCTCATAAACTTCAGACATTGTCTCGAGGTGCCCTTTCACATCTTTGGCACACAGCAGGAGATTGTCAGTGTCAGATGTGTTCTCACCTCCTGGAAATACTTTGTCTGGTTTAGGCAAGGGGTGACGACTTTGTAGAGCGGGCAGGACGCAGTACATGACACAAAAAGTATGCTGCAGAAATAGAACTGATTTGTTTACAACTCATAGTCGAATGTTAGAAAGGTCATCAACTCACCCACTTGCTTGCTGTGAATTCTCCTGACCTGCTCAGTTCACACACAGGCTCAGTTGGACGTTACACAGATTTTGTACCGGGGAGGTGGCACAAAGTTTGGTCCAGCTGATTCGGACATTTGCGTTCTCAGGTACAGCTCCTCCCGGTAATGCCAAGATTCAGGGTTGCAGTGCATGTGTGAGAGGCACATATGTTAGGGAGACTCTCACCCACAGCCTAACTTTTCTAATGGTGTCAGAGTTATTTGTGTCCATCCAATACTGATATCAGTACTGGCAGGACAGGGAGACAGATATGTGATAGTAGGTGAAGAGCCACGTCCAACTTTGACGTGTCGCTCGAAGGGCAATGTGCAAAGTGTTTTCACAGGGGATACCCATGTTAAATCAACAGCAAAACAACCTCAGTTCCCTGCCCAAGTGCTTATGCTGCTGACTGCGCGTTGTCTGTTCAAGTCATCATCCCGTAACCTAGGTTTCTATACAAATATCTGTATGCAAATTATAATGTATTTGACTAGAGGGGCCGAATGGCATCGGCAGATTTCTATAACATTTCTTTACCATTGCAAAAAGATTTTAAAGCACTCAACTTGAGGTGGAACGTTTTTTTTGTCAGTGAAGAAATGCTGTCAGCACACGGTCCTAAATAGTGCTGGGAACACATTTGTTGAATAAATAATGATAAGGACTCTGCATTTTTCTCTGGGATGTTTTCTAACGTAGCTACGCTCGGGAAGCAAATCTTTTCACCTTAACTCCACTGCTGGAAATGCACCAGATTCACATTTTATTTTTTCAAAGGTTTGCTTAAAATTTGATGCAAGCAGTCATGGTTGGGTCGGCCTGACCATTCAGCTGTGAAAAACAGTCTCTTGTTCCTATGTTCCTACTTCAGAGTGCAAATAACTTCCCTGTGTAAGGCAGAGATAGGGATCAGTGTGAACCAGTTTTTACTAATAGTCATCATGAATAACAGGTTTTCTTACTTTCTCAGGCCCGTGGTGACGGTCTAACCTGAGAAACCAGGTGGGGTGTCACGGAAGAGGCCAAGGTCACACCCGGGGTCAGATCAGTGATTTGCATGCTGAGGGATGGGGGTAGCATCCCAGTTGTGGGGTGTCTGGTGGGGTTGCTGGGGTTGAATATGATTTCATGCTGAGAAACTTTATCAACCAGTGTTCAGATTTCACCACCCAATATAATATCATACCCACAGAAGACAAATTTAGAAGCGACATTAGAGAAAAGACATGTTTTGAAAAGCCTGGTTGAATCTGCTTAATTGGCTGGTAAACCTGTCAGATTGATTGAACATTTGCCTGATGCCTGGTGTTAATTACAAGTTAGATTAGTTCTGTTGTTGGACTTGGTCCTTATGAAAATAGCTGTTTTTGACAGCTGTCTTCATTGGGATTCACAGCTCAAACAAAGGGGCTTTTCACCAGTTCTTTGAATAGGAGTGCTAGTACCTGTTTTTTTTCTAGCTCACCCCTTACATATGTGCATATGTGTGTGTGTATGTGTGGCTGTGTGAAAGCGAGAGAAGCAGATGCTTCCATATTTGTGCATAGCACCCCTGTGTATATCTCCGTGAGTGCTTGTTTTGTGTGTGAGTTTCTGTGTGTGTGTGTGTGTTAAATTTCCAGAAGAATCATTAAGATTTTAATTTCAATTCTGCTGATTGATCTTTAAAAAAAATCCCATGTGCTAGTTTCTGTTTTCATGGTGGCGACATGCAGTCTTAATGTCGGTTTGTAGTCTGCCAGTAAAACCAATGAAGAAGAGCAAAGTTTCTGTTTCTGTCTGCACACCTGAGCCTATAGTCATGCGAGTGAATGCATGCATGTCTTCCTGTCTACTAAGCTAATACAAACTGGTGCTCTTACTGGTGGTATACTTCTGTCTCAGCAGCACCCACATGAGTCACAGCTCCCTAAACTGTAATGCTATGTTGTCATTTCGACGGGTTTCATTATTACAGTTAAAGTACAGTGAATGGAAAAAATTAAGAATGGATTATTACTGAATAATACCAAATTAAACAGTAACTTGTTTGTTTGTTTTTTTAAATCAAAGTTTTTTTCTTTGAAATTAGCATGTAACCTGTTCTGACCCTACCTGTCAAAGAATCACATTCGAGAATCGATAAGAACGGGAATCAGAATTATTAAAATCCAAACGATACCCCACCCTGTGTGTGTGTATGTGAATGTGTATGTGCATGTGTGTGAGAGAAAAAGAAAATGAGTGAATGAAAGCAGGAGAATACTGACAGCAGGTGAAAGGCCATGGGCCCTGTGTGACAAAATGACATGCAAACAATGAGCACACATGGTAGGGAAAAAGGCGTGTTGGATGAAAGCCACAAATTCACAATAGACGTACATGAGCACAAATACACCCTGCACTTGGCTACCATGTGCCTTTTGTCATTTCAGTGTTTGACTTGAGAAGACAGAGAGCAGAGACACTGGGATATGCTTTAGAAAAAGGGAAAATATCAGCTGTACCAGATAAACGAGGATGGAAAAAAACTTCCTATGATGGAAGTTTGTAATTCAAGATTTTTCGTCATTTCCCTCTGCCTTCTGTCTATTTATGATTGGCTTCTTCTCTCTCTCTCTCTTCTCCATTTCTGCCTCTCTCCTCTTTATCCTCTCCTTTTCAGCTTTTTTTCTGACTTAGTTAGAAAAGTGTTTTGTTTTTATATATTTTTTTATAATTCAAATTTTATTAAATGTTAACATGAAACATAACAAAAAACAGTGACATTGTCAGTGGGGGACATGCGTTTGTTTATGTTTTAATGTGTGAAAATGGCTTTTAACTTCTTGCTTTGTATGGACTGGTTGTTATTATACTATAGACAATACAGTTATTGTACTATAGTTTGCTCTTTGCCCTATATTTGTTTTCTGCTGAATGCAAAACGAAGAAATTCAGTCACACCAGCGATGATCTACTGCCGAGCGTGACATTTGTACACACACACACACACACGCACACAGTCAGCAGGCATAGTTGCATGTCTGACATATTCAGATGATGCCTCCAGGCAGGTTCAGTGAGTCATACCTTCTGTCATTCCTCCACATACCTCTTGTCTCTCACTTTCCCTTCTTCCACTATTATACTCCTCTTTTGTGTTTTCCTTTCCATGCATGCCTCTCTCTTTGTCTTTTATCTCTGTTTCTCTCTACATTTAGCAGAAGTGCTACTTTCACCCACTTCTGTCCACTGCTTCCTCTGCAGTGAACTTCCTCATAAAACACATTGTCACTCCCCCAGCTCCCTGCACCAGACGACCCACCTCATATTCATTACATCCACACAGCAGTTTTGGGTCACCCCGCAGGGAAGGAAATAATATTCTGCATCCCAGAATTCACCATAACCATCATTTACGTTTCCTGTCATTACCTCCCACCTCCATGTTAAACATGAGCATAATTATTGTACTCCGATGCATGGTATAACTTTCATATATAACATATGACCAAGTGTCTGAATAGCAATTGCTGTAGTGCTTTATTCAAGGGCTGAGCAATGAATTGAAATTGCATTATGGCCAAATGCAACATCCAAATTGCAGAATCTGCTGTTTTCATACCGCAATTGCAATATCTGTCAAAATAATTGCAGAATGATTTTTTTCCCCCTAATTGTCAGTCTTACTTTACCGTGTCAGAATGCCACCCACATATTTGTGAACATGTTTTGGAGACCAGCTGACAAATAGAGAAAAGTCACCTAAACTATTTTGCATCACCAGTCCTTACTTCAATAAACCAGACACTTACAGATACCTCAATATGTAGTTTTTTTTTTTTTTTTTTTTTAAATTCCAGTTCCACATTTTACACCTGCATCTAAGAACAGCTTTGCCTCTCACGAGAGAGGGAGGGAGAGACAAAAAACTAGAGAGCAGATCAATTCCCATTAACATTTTCTTTCTGGTTTTTCATTCCCTCTTTTACTTGATATGTGTTTCAGATCAGTCCCTGTTGGGTCTGTCAGTTGCCAGGATTGATTTTTGGAACCACCGCTCCACTGTGACAATGAATGACTCCATACACTGCTTTAGTGTGACGTCAGCTGTCCTTGTGTGTGTGTGTGTGTGTGTGTGTGTGTCTACGTGTGTGTCTGCGTGTGTGTCTGAGAGAAAAAGAAATTGTGTGAATGGAAGCAGGACGCGTGCACATGCCTGTGTGGATGACATGCATGAATAAATGACCGTGCATGTGTTTTACAGACGTGCATGTTAAGCTTAACCTTTAGATGCTACACACAACTGCCGTCCCGGCAGGACATTAAATCGCTGAGAGAGTGGTGTCACACCAAGCCAGCCAGCACCGCATACGTTAAATTCTCTCCTTTATTTACGAGAGAAAACAAGAAAAATGTGTTTGTCCCCTAGGAGCTCATTCATTTCAGGGCAGTTCAATGACACACCTCACAACACGCACACAGGACACAATGTGAAAACTGCAGGGTGGCCTTGCAGGCAGAGAGAAAGTCCTTTAACTGAAAGGTCACTGGTTCGATCCCTTCAATGGTCATTAATAGCCATTAATATCCTGCTGAAGTATCCTTGAACAAGAAGCTGAACCCCTGCTTCTTCTCTCAGCCAAAGTCCTTCTGGATGACAGTGTCAGTTGAGTGTCTCGGTGATGGAGATAAACATGCATGCCTCACACTTGTACTGGTGCTGGGAAGGCTCACATCCCCATCTGATTGGTTCATTTGCTTCTCAAAGACTCATTATAAAGGTGTCATCTTGAGATGTTGATGATAGAACAGCAGCAGAGTTAAGTCAAATTGTCAGCTAAATGCCAAAAGCCAATACTAAGTTAAGACGGGGAGATATCATTAATACTATGGTGCCTCTTACAATATAAACCCACAAATAGACACTGTATCTTTGTAATCCTGTGATGAAGGAGGAGGGCGAGCTGCGTGTGTGACTGAATATGGCCACTTCTTATTTTAGCACTTTATCTCACTTCATTGTATTGTGGTTGTATCTGTTTCCCAACATACACTGTATTTAATCACCAATAAAGAGCTGAACTGAAGGCAAAAATAATTCAGTTAATTTCACGTTTATACACCTATTAAATATAGACCTATTTAGTTACATTTTAGCATTTTTTTTAACATCTCCTTTAAGCTTGCAACTCTTACGACTGAGTGTATAGCCTCAAAACACCAGGCTCTGTTTTTATCGAACACAGGGGTCACATTAATGATATTAATTTTTAAAGATCAATAATATCCGCATGTCAGGGCAAAATCACTACCATTTTAAACTTGCCTACTAACATGGGACAGCGTCACAACCTAACACAGCAGCACAAGCACAGTGTTGTCAGTTGTAAGTGGATATACACACACATTATAGTCAGTATTGACCGCTTCACCGAGGTCAATAATATCAATACTAAAGGTTCAATAGCCTCCATGGTAAAAGGACAATAATGTTCCTTTATGGTGGTGCTGTTGTTGCCATAGGCCAAGTTGATAAGGTCAGTAGAATGAAGATTAAGAAACTAAGAATGACTCTGAGGCAATAAGTTGGTGGTAGATTGTTTTGCTGGTATATACGTTATTATTGACAGTAACGTAACCTTTATTGCTTTGTATTGTTTAACCCTTATCTTGCCAGGGAGTGCTTACTGAGCACCCATTTTTCCCACCACTGTGAAACAGCGGGCTGAGTTAAAGATGGGCCCGGATACTTGGATAGTCGTTCTATAATAAGGTATCAATAATCGTTCTTATTGATACCTCTTAAATTTTAATACAGCTGTGGTACTTTGTGCAGTAATTATAGTTTTGTTGTGTTTTGTCAAGTTATATGTAATGTTGAGGATCATTGTAAATAAGGCACCATATCACTACAGAAACACCCTGGCCTACAAATGATATTTACTAGATGTAAGAAAACTATTGTTTGGCACAGCAAAAATCACCTTAATAGCTTTTACAGTGAAAATTAAAATTGTAATGCAAAAATGACTGTTCCCTTGCTCAAGGGCACCTCAGTAGAAGTTGTTGAGGGAGCAGAGAGCTTTTTGTCTTAACTATTTCCATCCAGGTTTTCCCAGCTGGCCAAAAGCCTGCTTCCTTTAAGGCTGCCTTCTGCTTTTTAATTCATCTCTCTCTCTCTCTCTCTCTCTCTGGGGTGTTGTCACTCGAGATCAGTTTGGCATTTTTTTGTCTTGTTTTGACTTGCTCAACAACAGAGCTCCGAACACAAATAGTAAACATGTCTACACGATGACGATTTTGCATAGGGACGGGTTGCTTGAAGATGATCACACAGTGACCTTAACAGGGAAAAATCAGGCTATCGGTCATTCACAAAGGTTTTATGAGCTGATAAAATCTTGATCCTCCCCTTACCCCTGCGACACATTTCCATGATTCACTCTGCTTCCTGTTGGTAGCAGAAATCATGTGTCATCTGTTCTTTCTGAGCTGAAGCGTAAAGCTTTTGGAGTTGGCCTGCACCCTGGGAAGTCCAATTTGGTCCCTCTGTGTGTAAGTGATGAGTAATTCTTTTTTTTTTTTTCTCCTGTGTATCTTACGTCCCATCATGGCAAAGCTTGTTATCTCAATATGGGGTCGGCCTGTTCTGTTCTCTTCTGCTGGTCTGCACGTCCAGTGGGTTTCTGTAAACAGTGTGAGCTACAGTGCGTGTTTGCGTGTGAATATGTTGGCGAAAGATCATCTGCGCCTGTCTGCACTGTACTCTCTTTAGTGTTGTCCCCCCACCCCCCACAACTCTTATCAGACCCACACAGAACAAAACATCTTGGCTATTTCAGTTGTCTGGGGAGCTGTTTGTTCTTGTGTGCCAGTCAGGCCACAGGACTATCATTCAGGGAACTGACTACAGCCTTACAACACATCAAAAGTACTTTATTCCCCCTTATTCCCTTGCTAACAAGGGCTTTTTTTCCTGCCACCAGCACAAAATCTTTACTTTTCACAAAGAGAAAAATGAAGTTGCAACGATTTAAGAGCATCAATGTAATTTTCAAAAATGGTCGATTAGAGAGGGAGAAGAGGGAGGAAAAAGTGTGAGATTGATTGGACAATCATTGAGGGGGCGTGTTTGATTTCGATTAGAAGCCTTGCCCACAGGCCAGTCATCTCAGTTTAGATCAAACAGGCGTCTTTATCATTGGCGCGCCATAGAAATAGTGGCACTTTCTGTTCGTCAATGTTATTGGTACATGAAGAGCTCTGTATTTTTCCTTTGGCTCTTTAGGCTATTTTCTGTTCTTTTGCATGTTCCCTTTTCTTTTTCTTTCTATCTTTCTTTCTCTTTTTAACTTTTTGTCTCACTCTATCATCTTCTCTTCTCTCCTCTCTATCTTGTCACCATCACCATCTGTGGGACAGATGTTTCTTCTTTGTGTTGTTTGTTTATCTATTGCTGGAAAAAGCATACACATACTCACACTCACACCATACATTCTTGCTACATAACACCCCCCCCTCCCCTCTGTCTTTTGACATGTTCTCTCTCTAAACCAGCATGACATATTGTATACAGTGGAGTATATCTAATTAGAGGAAAGGCTGAGGGGAGCAACTGCAGCAGTGCCAAGCCTAAAGTATCTGCAGGGCGAACATCGAACAGTACCAAGCATGAAAAAACTTTATTATGTCACATAACATTTCTAAAATTGAGTAAACAAACTCTTAAAGGAATATACCACCCTTTTGACTTTTTATATGCCCTGTACTGTGCATGTTTGTCGAGATGGATAAGCAACTCTACTGTCATCTTAATAGTACAATTGCACACTAACTCCTCAAGCCACTTCTAACTAGTCAGCTAGATATCAGAGGAGAATATGCTGGTTGGCTAGCTGCCGAACTAGCTGGTTGAGTAAACAGAGCCACATATGTGCCAGCATTTTTCTGGTGGTAGTTTCACTCCTTGTGTATGATGTTTGTCCACAAAAAAAGAAAGCCTCGCAACAACCAGGTATTGTTATTTTAAGCACTGTTTTTGGTAAATTCTCTCTTTATAGGATAGCTGTTTGGTCATTGTAAGGGCAACTGGTAACAAGAGAACTGTTCTAGGGTTAACAGCCGTGTGTGTGTGTGTGTGTGTGTGTGTGTGTGTGTGTCAGACAAGGTGAACGAGTCTTTACTTTATAAATATCTCTATTTAAATAGAAAGGCTGGGAAAGCCATCACATGTGGTCTCCACTAGACTATCCTCATTAGTACAAGGGTTATTATTTGGGTTAAGGTTAGTCATGTAGGACTGAGGAAGTAAGTGTGTGTGTGTGTGTGTGTGTGTGTTGTGTGTGTGCATACTGTAGTTGCTCCCTTGGTCCCTGCACTCCCCCATCCCTCTATTACATAGCATGTCATTAGTAGCTTGCTTGTGTGTGCATGTGTGTGTTTATGAGTGTGTTTCATTATGGCATTTTCCCCCTTGAGTGAATTGGCCCTAAATGCATTGTGTGTGTGTGTGTCCGTGTGGTAGTAAAGGGGGGATGGTTTAAATGAAGTGGTCGAGTGCTTGGGGGCATGTTCACCTTGACTCTGTCCCTCTGGAGGCATATGTGTGCGCATGTGTGTGTGTGAGTAAAACAGTGAGAGAGAAAGAGTAGAGAATCAAACATGCTGATATGTATGTGCTGCTGCAGTTCTCCCTATGTGTAGGCCATTAAGGTCATGTTTGGTCATGTGTTTATCTGCATATCAGTTTGGAAACGGCCATAAAACAGAATAAATGAACTGATTTGTCTGTGTATGTCACATTGTAGAAGCTGTGTTTGCTTTTCTTATGACAGCCAGAAGTCTTCACATGGGTAGAAAGATGATGCAAATCCTCCTACCTGAAGCCATTTCACAGTCCTCTCCTCTTTAAGTTCCACTATAATTAGTTTAGGGTTAGGTCAAAGATCAGTGTTGGCCAGCATGCTCCAGTGGTGGAGTTAGTGGTCCTAGATGCATGCATGACAAGCATGGTCATGCATGATGGAGGGTATGTTTTGGAACAAGTCTTTGGAAAGTCCTCTCAGGTATAGCAATGAGGTGCAGCTGTTTTCTGTTGTAGCATGGGCAGGCAACTCTTCCCATTAAAAAATGTTTGTGTCTGGTCGATAGTTCTGTAATCATACCACTGTTCAATCAATTTCCGATATTTTCAGTCACCTTATATAGTTGGGTGCTGCACAAAAAAATAACTTTTTCATGCATCCCAGCATTTACCAGCAACTTTCACCATTTTAACCACCAACTAGATTGCTAAAATAGAGTAGATCCTCCAAATAAAGGATGGTCATGTGTGTGGTAGAATAGATTAACTTACCAGCAACTGTATCAGCAGTCGGCCTGGTTTTGGGAGTTAGTTGTGCAACCTGCTTGTCTTTCACGATCTTGTCACTAAATCTTTAACACTGGAATCCTTAAATTACGCAACTCGTGGAGTAGCCTAATTGCATAGAGAGGTGATGGTTAATCAGATGGAGAGGGGAAAAGAAAGACATTTAGCCTCAGTTCTCAACACTTTTCCTACTTCCTGTGTGTGAAGTCTCTTGTTCCTGTCCTTGACACCTCTGGTCGCTAAGCAACTCATCAAGACAGCCTGTTGGGGGCTCCTGCTTGGCTGCTGATGTGCACTAGATTCAGTGTTTTAAGGCCTTGACACCATTTTGATGTGATACAGATGAACAAATAGTGAACAGTGTATATATAATTTAAATTGCTTTACAGGCCCTTAATGGATGGTCTCATCCAGAGCCACTTAAAATGAGAGTTCAGTGTTTTTTTGCAGGGTAATTTCTGCAGAACTTAAAGACTGTTAAGGGTGTTGGACCTCTGACCTTCTATCTGCCAGGCCACCCCGCCACCATATCATATTACATTTTTGGAAAGCCCTGACTTAAGCAGAATCCAAAGACCCAAGTTTTATTGGATTTAATTTATCATTTTGTTTGTCAGTGTTATTGCTCTGGTCTCAGCTCATGCCTGACAAGATTTTGCTTAGGTTATTGGCTTTTTTATTTAATTCGCCATAAAGCACTTTAAAAAACTGTCTTTGCAAACCTGTGTTATTTTGGTCAGTTTTCCCACTGTGAGCAGTAACCAACTGCGACAAACCATCATAGCTGGCCAAAAGATCAAAAGATGAGAAAAATCAGACAGAACTAATATATTTCTCTCTTGTCTGTTGTCTCCTTTTTATTTCTGTCTTTCGCTATCATCCATCCTCCCCTCATCCACTCATTCTTCCTTTCTCTCTCTCCAGGTCAAACCTGAGAAACCGTGTCAGTCCAGGCACTTCATCATCCTAAGTGGAGTTCACATCAGTCGGCCATTTTGCCAAGTCAAGTCCTGTCTGTTCTCAACATCCACCAAGGTTTCTGTATCACCCATCTGAGTCTAATCCAGTTTCCGGTGGCGTCCAGTCCAGCATTTCAAGCTGGACGGAGGGGAGGTGATTGGGGCCGAGGGCTCGGCCTTCGTGCTGCGACACAGAACTTCAAATCTCATAGAACAGTCTACAGATAGGACGCCTACAGATCCCATGAGTCCCCGGGAGAAGGAAGACACACCCACCTCAGGTTCTTCAACCAGTCACCTCAGCACCACAGAGTGCCCCACACACAACGGGGTGAGTAGCAAACATACATATACACACACACACAGCATTTCCCCACGCCTTTGTGCTCTCTCTCTCTCTCTCTCTCACTCTCTCTCTCTGTCTGTCTTGTCTGTATGTGTGTGTGTGTGTGTGTGTGTGTCTGTGTCTGTGTGTGTGTGTGCATGCTGTCCTCTGGTTGGTTCAGAGCCGCATGGCGTGTTATGGGCAGACCGGTCACAGGGTAAACTGATCTCACCAAAACACAGACACATGCACACACAAATCAATAATTAAACAGGTGGTGTTAGCAGAGCCGTATAACAGTCAGTAACCGATGCTGACCAGTGAGGTCTGTGTGCCTTTTTTTGGTGTCCTGCACAAACGTCCCAATCTATCTCATCCAGTTTTGTCTAGTGCAAATGAAGGTTGTCATTCTTGGCTCTCAGAATGCTTAACCTGTACAACCCAATTAGTTTATCTGCTGCTTTCTAATGCAGATCAGCTTGCTGGGAGTAACACTGTATCATACCAGTAGCATACCAGTTCAGTCTGTCCTACTGAGATATCTGGATGCATGTATAATGAGGTAAACCATGTGATGGAGGCTTTTTTCTAAAGCGGTTTACATCACTGCGTTAACCTGCATGCCCCTAAAGGAATTAAAACTCTGAACTCAGCAGAGCCAAAGCGCACAGCACCACATCCATACTGCACTGTCTTTATGTGTCACTGGCTTTCTGCATAAGTAGCAGTGCTGGTTCTGCTGTTATTGGAGGTGGTTTAATCCCAGAGTGGGATTGATAAAGAACTCTTGCTATGTGTAGAAGATATTTTGCAATGCTTGGAAAGGCTGCAATGAATTTCAAACTGAGGACAGATTAACTGTCCTGGAATGGATAGTATTGTTAGGGTATGTGTGTTTTGTAGTGTGTGTATGTGTGTGGTAATTTCCTGATTTAAAAGAATACACACACGCACACGCACAGACACCTTGGGCCTCTTTCGCTAGAAGCAAGCTTAGACATCATGTAAATATGAGTCATGCACTGCAAATACACACAGACAAAGATGCCAACACACTCACTTGCCACATCCTGTTCAGTCAACCACAATTGTATGTCTGCATGTGTGTGTGTGTGTTTGCATATACACAGTGTGTGCTGTGTATCTTAATGGTGTCTATCGCTGTTTTTGTACCTAATATCCTCTCAAAGATAAAGATTCGGAAAACATTCAAAGATGAGGACAGTTAATCTTGCCTTAGTTTGAAAACATTTTAGGGTTAGAGGATTGATAATGGGGTTAAATTAAAAGGGTTAGAAGATTAAATATAGATTTGCTGTGGTTGAGAGTTAAGGTAATGGGGTACTGAATGAATGGAAGTCACTGGAATGTATAGTAATGCTAGGGTATGTGTGTGTGTGTGTGTTTTTTTTTTTATGTGTTAGAGGAGCACTCTGTCATTAGTCTCTGAGTGATAATTATGGGGATTATCTATTTGGGGGGCTCTCTGTCTTATTTTGCCCCGTTGTGGATCCCACCGTTGTGGTTTATAGTGAATGTGTATGTATGCATGTGTGTGTGAGGGAGAATGATGCAAGGTGTTGTACAATTCAGTTCACTTCAGCTTCATTGCCGCCAAGGGGAAATTGTCCATGCAGGCATGTGCATTAAAACAAGCATAAAACATGTAAACATAAATACATGAAGCAAGTCATAAATGAAGAACATCCTCACCAGCCATAGAACAGCACTAACAATGGTCTCTTGACTATCTTAAAACAGGCATGAAAGCATGTCAACATGAATACAAGAGGCAAACACAAACATGGTGCAAGACCTAAGACTGAGCTGGAAAAGAACACGCTTGCTCAGATGGTTTAAAGAAGCAAAACAAAACAACAAAATGCTTATTGTTACCAACAAGAGACGTGAATCTTAGTCTTAACATCAGTTCAGTTTGATTCACAATTCGGTCCTTGGCGATTCAATTTATGAGGGATTTTTCTTTTCTAGAACATTTCAGTGTGAGCCGAGTTTGTAAACCACGTTTCGAGTCAACGAATCAATTCAGTACTTTTATTCAAAATTTTATATGCTTTAATAAAGACATTTAACAATATATATAGCTATCATTTTTTTCTGAACTGTGGAAAAACAATCAAATAAAATAACCTTAACATCATCTATTCCATAGAAGCATTAACTGACAAAAATGTATAATATTCTGTTAGATCACCACAGTGTTAGGCCTGTCAGGAACCGTAGCTGAATGTATTCAGAGCACTTAATATCGATTCAGGCCAACGTTAGAGCAATTTTCTCTGTTTTAGTATTCATAATCGATGCATGGATGCAGTGAATGAATCGTTAAACTCCTATCACCAGCATCTCCCGAAGGCTCTTCACCCAACAGTAACACCTTTTCAGATCAGAGAGCTGCCCATTTCACCCACCGTTTTCTGCTGTCGGACTCTAAAGCAGCACCACTGGAGCAACCGAGGGGTTCAGTGCCTTGCTGAAGGGCACATCAAAGGTAGCTTCTGATGAAGAGAAGAGCATTAGGCAGTCGCCTTCACAGATTTCCCCAGCCAGCTTCGGGAATGGCAGCATTCCAGTCATAAGCTTGTTTGTCAAACTTTAAAGCCTTCACCACCTCCATTATTATTGACCACATTGACATTCTCAAGGCTCTCTCCACCTGATGAGTCATTCTCTGCTGCAACTGTCTAATTAACAGCGAGAGTGCTGCCTCTACTGCTACCTGATGTCCAGTTTTAGCCCCACAAGCTAAATGATGTGAGTATTTAATGCTAGCAAGACGCAGAGCCCCTACGCCTACTGTGTCTATTTATTCACATTCTCTTTTTTAATGGAAGAAAAGCAAACATGTTAACAAAAAGTTTATGTCATCATCATCGTCCCATGAAGCAACGTATTAAATGTCACAAACAGATGTATACGACAATCTTCCTCAAAGCACTTCTTTTTCCCGTTAAACTGTGTGCGTGCGTGTGAGAGAGAGAGAGACAATCAGATAGATTGTGTGCACACAGACAGACCTGCTGCTCCATTGTTTGGTGTGAAAGGCAATCAGCATGGAGCCTCTGAACCGTAACACAATACTGTGCGTGTGTGTGTGTATGTGTGTTCTATGTGTGTGTCTGTATTATGTTTGTATGTGTGTGTGTGTGTGTGTCTTTTACCTGCTGTAATGCAACACTGATACCTGAGAGGACGCTAAGGGCCTCCTGTCCTGATCAGCAAGGGTTGTCTGCCTTAACACCCCACAAGGCTGCCCTTTGAATTTTTCAGTGCGTGAGTCTGGTTGTGTGTATACATGTCTCTAAGTGTGTGTGTGTGTGTGTGTGTGTGTGTGTGTGTGTGTATGTGTGCACATGCACATGTAGTATGCCATGGGGTTGGTGCCAGACATCCTGTTTATAACCCGAGATTGGTTGATCTGCTGCTTTCTTCCTCTCCTTCATTCTTCTTCTCTCAGTCTTAACTTTGTCTTTTCCTTTGTATGTATTCATATGAAAAGATACAAGTCAGTTTTTCATTTTTCAAGATTTCAGTTTGTGTTAGAAACACAACTCCAGTGATTTATTTTTTAATGAATGTTCCTATTTGTTAGACATTTTTAAGCTTTTCCCCATGAGAGCCTGGTGTTTGCGTGTTTTCCTGAAGTTACAGAACAGCATTTCCAAACAATGGCTCTCAATCTGCCAAAATAACTAAATGGGAAAACAGACATAGTTGCAGCCAGCAATGTAAGCACCCAGTATTAAAAATGAGAGATAAATGCTCTAAATTCCCCAAATAAAACTGACCAGTATATGTTCAACATTTTAAAAAAAATCCTATAAGTGTATCTAAAACACTATTAAGTGTGCTAATTTTATGTCCACATTAATGTTCCATCACTGATAAATTTACAATGAAGTAAAAGTTCAATTAAGTGCATTTTATGGACCATTTGATTCAATTCAGTTAATTAAGACTTCAGAGGATTGTAGATGCTTGTTTGCAGCCTTGGGAGCTATTAAGTGAGTCAATTCAAAGTTTACGCTGAAGCGGTGGACCTTAAGTTGTCGGGGTTAAAGGAAAGATACAGCTTGCCTCTGAGGATGGGCAGCAGAGTCAATAATGCCCAAATAACATAATGCAGTCTTTTTAGACAGTATACCACCTTTTTGGAAAGTAAGTGTGCAGATTGACTTACCACTGTACAGTTAATTATTTTTTATTTCTGTGTCCAGTATTCAGTGCATTATGGTGTTTTTGATTTGATGCAAAGATAACTCATACCACCCAGTAAACAATCACAACGAGCACTGAAACAAACCAGATACACACTCGACACAGTGATGATAATGCCACCAGTAACCTCATCACACAGTGGTTTGTTAAACATGAAGAATTTCTGCCAAAAACATCACTATTCCTGTAACACACTGCAAATATTTTCTAGGTGATGAATTGTCAGGCAATACAAAACCAGTTAGATACTAGAAGTGTTTTCAGTTCACTCATTTTCTCACACACACCACCACCACCAAAATGGAGGAAATACCAACAGACAATGAACAAATAGTTTCACTAGAAACAGTATGTGTCATTGGGGATTTTGGAGTCCTCCGCCCATCCTCTCTTTGTATTGAAGGTTTAATTTGTTTTATTTCGTTCACATAGCAGTAGCCAGTCACAGGTGGACCATCCAGCTTCTCTTCTACTATTGTACCTGATAACCACAGGACATAGTGGAATCTGTTTGGCATGCACTGAATATACAAAAATTTAAGGACACCCTCTTTATATTTTATCTCTTTTCCCCTTTTAGACAAAACTTGCTTTTAATAAATGGCTTTATATGGACGCAACTCATCAGCGTGCTTCAGGAAAACACCAGCTGCCCCAGATATCACAGCTTTCACCATAAAGATCTGTGGAAATAACGTGTGCTCTTATTGTGGTGGTGGCCCCATGCCAACCACCAACCATATACCAGAGAAATCATATACTCAACAGGAAGTGGCTACAAACACAGGCTCCATTACTGCATAGGCTGTCAAAGTAAAACAACTCACAACTCCTGATCCTTTAGATTATACTGCACTCCAGTCTAAGAAACACTCTTCTATTCAAGAAGGCAGAAAAAAAACAGACTAGTGCTGCCTTAAAAAGACTCGGTGTTTCTTAATTGCCATCCAAAATCTGAATTTCACACCTTCCTTGTGGTTGTGGACTGAGGCTGAGAGAGCCGTTTGTCTTGTGGTCATCTGAGCACAGTGACGGGTTTTTAGAGTTGAGTGTGTGTATGTGTGTGTCTAGAACATGCTGTCCATTTTTTAGGGTCTTGTGTCTTTTCCAAATCGTTATCGTCCCCGGGGAGCGCTGTGCATATGTGAGTCACATGCCAGCTCTCCGCTCTGTGCTGTGCAGGGGTTACTGTGTACAAGGGTGAGCGCTTCACTCATTGGTCCATTCGTGGGATCAGGGTTGTCATTTGTCCAGACACATTAAGCTCTCTCCCCATTGGCCGGTGGGCTGTTTCCTGGATCCCGCCCCCAGCATGTGACTTTGTTTACATCCAAAGGAAAGTTCAACTCGTGGAAAGATTTTTCTTCAAATGTCTCCTCTCTTGTCAGACTTTTCTTTCTACCAACCAGAGCACAGCAGAGGTTGTTAAAA
>OMLB01018690.1:0-10131 GCA_900302555.1 Myripristis jacobus | reverse complement strand
GATTGCTGGTGGATGCAGGGGCTTCCCTCAGAAAGACCAACTTCCAGGTAAACGCACAGACATGAATCCTTGCACTCCTATTTCCTGTAAGTCAGATGACTCTTGGTATCAGAGAGCAGCATGACTCTGTTAATCTGCCTGCTGACTACAGCTCGTAAAACCAGGGTGTGGCTGTCTCTCTCTCTTGCAGTGTGTCATAGATCAACCTGCAAACCCCCTCTTGAAAGCTTTAAAATGTGTCTCAGTATGAATATAGTTACATGTAGTGTGAATTTATTTTTTCAGGTCATACCATACCATATGTGGTCTCCTGGTGCACTGTTGTTGGAAAAAACTCTTCTTATATTACACATATTACCATAGTTCTACAGTTGCTTTCATTTCCACATTTATTTCAGTTGCAAATTAGTGTTGTATTTCATCATAACTAGAGCTAAAAAGCTTTTTTAAAGTAGAAGAAACAGTACGGTATCAAGGTTCCTCCGCCCCTTTTGCACTGACCAGGATAAAGTTAAGTTACTGTCAAAGTACTCTCCATTATGTGTTTATAGGAGAATATACTTTCAGTTGTTTCCCAGGGAGAAGAGATTTTGTATCGCAGTGGGACTTCCCTAAATAAAGGAAAAATGAGACCTTGAGACATTGACCTAAAGTAACTCTACAGTGTCTTGTTTATGTCTTTGGGGAAACACGGTCATATTTTCGATGCGAGGCTGCTCGACTCTGTGACTGTCGCCATGATTCATGCATAGCAACAGTTGGCTGTATGGTAACAAACTAGAGTTAGTCTCGTTGTGTGTAATTAAGTGAAGTGTGTAAAGTTGTGTGAGTATTTGTGAAGATAGTAACTTGTGTGTATCAAGGTCGGGGTTATGAAGTGGACTGATTCATGCAAAAGTTAGCTTTAATCAGATGAAACGAATCAAGTTCCAGCTAAAAACAAGAAAAAAAAAACAAATCCTCCGTAACTCAGAGACCAATTTTCAGTGACTAACCCGCTGAAACAGAAAGCACCAGATTACCCAACATTTGCTTGAGACACTGAAAAGGATGGCATTTTCACACATCCCTTTCTCTGTTTTTTTCTGCTTGTGTGTGTGTGTGTGTGTGTGTGTGTGTGTGTGTGTGCATGCGCGCACCAGGGGAAGACGCCAGCAGACCACGCCCAAGCTGAGGGGGACTCAGAGCTGGCCACGTACCTGAGCACCCTCGAACAGACGCCGCCTGTCACCAACGAAGACTTGGAAACTGCCGTCTGAGACACATACACACAAACACACACACACACACACACAAACACTCACTCGCACACTCACACACACTCTGTCTCTCTTGACTCTAAACACACTTTGTAGAGAGAGTGAAAAGAACCGAGTCTGGCTCTTCAGATGGATGATAAATCTGTGGACGACCGGACACACTAAACAGAGGAGTGAACTGCCTCATGTTATAGCAGTACTGCAGTGAAGAGAATGTTTCATTGGTCAACTATTTATTTGTATTTATTTATTCATATTCTATTTATTGGCTGGTTGTACTGATTGTCTGACTGGGTGATTGATTGTAGGAGTTTTAAGGGTTCAGGCTGCAAGTGCACTTTGCTCAGCTGTCGGTGGTCGTGAGTTCCCTTGTTCAAACGGATTAGAGAAATTTAGTCCATTTTCTGAGCTCATGAAACATGTTGCTTCTCATTTTGAGACACATTATTTAATAAGCAGGAGGGCGTAGGGTTGGCTCACTCAGTTGAAAAAAAAAAGTACAGAAAGACAGATGAAAAAGGCCAGTGAGACATAAAAGTCCATGTCAAAACTGAGTGAAGTAGCCCGCGGCTCCTGTGGACGACTCAGACGTGCCAAAGACATTGCACTGATGTAGTGTCATATTAACATTTCACTGCTGTCCCCGCCATCTGTCACACTGCTCTTTACATTCTTTTCTTATCGCTTTCGGCTGCACTGTAAGCCTCACAAAATGTAACCAGTTATTTATTGATGTCATGTGCTGTTTTATTCAGCATCTTTTAGATTACAACGAGTGGAGGGCTTTGGATTAACTTTGGATATCAGTTTATCCTTGATCATTTCACTACCCTGTTTGAAGAGGGTTTGCTGTAATTGGATTTTATTCTTGGAAACCAAAAACTACCGGATTTCATGACTTTACAGGATGAAATCAAAAATGAGAAGTTATCCTTTCAATTAAAAGAAAAAGAGAAACTTGCGACGCTCACGGAAGAGGAAAGGACCTGACAACAACTGGCCCACAAAAAACAAAAACAAAACCAAACTAGGTCCAGGCGCTCAAGGTGGTTTAGTTTAACACACAGGAATATAGACATCCATAGTCAGAAGTTTAAAATGTGAATAAACTCGAATGTGTTTTTAGTTAAAAGGATAAAACTAAATTAAAATTGGCGATCAAAACTAATAGTGGTTTCCTGGTTTCCGGACATTTTTAATAATATTCCATACTCGCGTGTCTAGGCTGTCTTGGTCACCTGACAGCTGTAGATTTGGCTGATATGGGTGATGAACGCTGACACCGATTTGTTTTTGGAGTTAATGGACTGAAGTCGATGGTAGCTGATAAGCGCTGATATTCAGGTTCCTTCAAGTCGACTATAAAGACATGACATGTATTTGGTGTTTCCCCAGAGTTTTGTTCCTGCCAAGGCCAACAAGCCTCTGAAACACCACACATCTCCCCGCCGAAACCCAGAGTAGTAAAAATAATGTATTTATGCATATTCTCGTGTGGAGTCTGATCATAATGTCACGTTAGACTTAGTTCAGATTAAGGGCTTCCTATAGACAGCCAGTGTAGTATTGATCAATACTGTAAATCAGTATTATTGACCAAAATGCATCATATCAGAGATGGACCACACAGACTGAAGCAGATCTGATTTTATACAGAGGAGCGTCACTGACCCCATAAATCTGACTGTAGGTGTTTGCAAAATACACTTAATATGTTTTCTGGGTGTTTTGAGCATAATCACCTACCAGTTACTTACCACTGTGCTATAGTATTATCACCAGGATGTCCCGCTGCAGTGACACAAACAAACGCTCACACACTTTGACGTTCAGTGGTGTGACGGTGTGTATTTGGTACTCCTGACCCGGCAGACGGCTTTTCACATGCACCTTGTGCGCGTGCGATTGTGTGGATGAACCCTAATCCATATCAGGTCTGGATAAGAGGAGCGGATTGATACTACTGCAACGGGAAGAGACTCAGAAAGATGAGAAAACACACTCCGTTTTGCCCTCCGTGCAGCATGTACATAACTATAGACTGTGTGTTGTGTTTTAATAGTGCGTGTGTGCATGTGTGCATACATGCGCACGCGTTTCATGTGTACATGTGAGGGTGCGAATGCGCGTGTGTGTGAGTGTGCGTGTGTGTGCGTGCAGCATTTATCCAAGAAAGAGAGTGAGAGAGAGAGAGAGAGAGAGGAGTAAATCTGAGCCATATTCAATGCAATATGAATGGATGACGTCTTTTTGCATTTCTATATTTATCGTTTACATTACATTAATGTTTTTAACATAGTCGTCCATTTAGCACCAAGGAGTATTGAATGTGCAATTTTACTACAGTGCTGGTCGGGTATATGATTGTCTTGTTTCTTTTCTTTTGTGCGCATGTATGTCAATGGATTGAAGCTAAGAAACCCTGTGAGGTCTCTTGATATAACCTGTTGTAAACTAAATTGATATACAGTAGTAACTGCATTCCCAAATGATTGTGGGGACACTGAATATTTATTATGAGAGTCAGATGTAGCCATCATAGAAGTCCCGTTTGGTTTGCCACATGCGCCCTGCGGCCCATGAGAAGCTGGTCTGGAAATTCTGTCTGTGCTTTCCTTTCAGCTGCCACAGAGATCTGCAGAAAGGTCTGACATTTGTTTGTTTGAGAAATGGAGGTTTTCTGACTGTTCCGATTCACAGCATTCAAAACCACAGTGGGGAAGTTGAGCCGAGTTCAGAGTTACACAGTTTTGATTTTAAAAGGTCAATTAGTCCTGTGATACCTGAGCAAACTCACTTGATTTATTTGAAAAATGTGAGAGAAAAAAAAGGCAAATAAGCAATTTAGCAAAAAAAAAAACAAAACAAAAAAAGCAAGGAATTAGTAAAAGCTTAAAAGAAAATGACCTGAAAATTGGGAGAAAAAATGAAATTAACTAGTTTGTAAAAGAAATACCATATAGTAATTTATAATTACTATAATTATATATTTGAAATTATATTTCAAGAAAAGTACCATAATAATACACAAGAACTTTGTTTTAAAAAATAAATAAATAAACAAAAAACAGAAAGTCACTGAAACATCCCCTCAAAATGGAAACTAAACAGAGCTAAACTGAGTTTTGCTCAGAGGGGAAATAAAATCTTTCCGGATGTTCATCTTGTGGAGCCACATTGATCCATTCATGGTGAAATGCGAGGGCACCCCAAATTACTTTTTTTAATCCCTTCGACCCTCAGATATCTAGAGACGGCACTGCTCAAATAGCTCTGAGGCAGCTTCTCAAAATGATCAAGTTTGGAATTCGCCCTGAAGTGCGCGGTGTGGATTTTTACAGCCTCAGAGTTCAGGTAAAGTTCACCTAAAGCTCTCACCGTGCTCTTTGCCGGCGGTTTTATTTTTTCTATCAGAAGTCTTGTACTTCTCATCCGTCACTAACATCCTCCCCGGCTACTTTCCGCCTCATTTGCAGCCTCTCAGCTGACGAGGAGTCTCTTTGTTAGTTTGTTTTGTTTGTTTTTTTGAATACAAGGCAACTGCAGGACTTCTACGATGGCTATCGCTGTAAACATCCGGCGCCGACACCCTCCACTGAGGCTCTGGAGATTTAGGGAATAGAGAAATGTGTGCGATTCAAATCTTTAGATCCAACTGTGTGTATCTGGTTATCACATTTTATATGAAGTATCTGTGGTATAAGCTAGGCCCATTCTGAATGACATACACACACACGCTTATCACTCTTTCCATTGGTTATGAGTAGAAACATGACTTTGAATTAAACTGTGTCATTCATCAGCATCGATTATGCATGGCATTTCCTTGCCTCCTTGGGAATACTTTCTAATAATGGCATACAAAATGGCATTATTATTGTTGTTTAACTATTCTTATTATGAAATTATTATGGTTTTAAATGTTTTATACCTGTGTTTTCTGCTTAGGCTGGAGATGTGTTGGGTGTTATTTTTTGGCTTTTGTATTTTATTTATTTATTTTTTTTCTGCTGATGATGATGATGGGATCACTTGAATGTTTAATGTTTGTTGTTTTTTTCTGCAAAAGAAGACGTGATGCTGTAGTGCTGCCTCTGATATTATTATTTTTTGTTTGAGTTGTGAATGGTCAGAGAAGGGGAGAGACGGTGTAAGTCATACTTGACATTTTCACCCCAGACAAACCAAAACACCAGTAAGACTAACTGGAAAGCTAAAACTGTGACTGAGCTTGATGTCAGGAAATGATTCAGTGAAAAAAAGAAATTGCTTTGACCCTCTGACGGTAGATTCACTTCGGTTTTTGTCACCAATCAAAAGGTTTTCAGTGTGCCACAGTAATACATTCCACCTTTGATTTGCCACAGTTTGCTCAGCTACAGATTAATAAGAGCAGAGGAAATCACCTTAAAATTCAATACTCGGGGGTTCATGTCAGATTGAGGTGAAATACCATTTGCAAATAACTCTTGGCATTTGTTTTAATCCACCCGCTGTGCCAGATGGGTGGAGTTTACTACATCAGGGCTAAATCTGCAACTAACAGTTATTTTATATTACTTTATATAACTCTAACAATGATATGAATGGAGGAAACCAAACAAATTGTGGCATCTGAGTGGTGTTTTTGCTCGATAAATGACTCAAATGCATTGATTATCAAAATTATTACAGACTGCCGTTCTGTCAGCTGAGCAGTCAATCAACTCTCAGCTCTAATCAGGACAATTTAGCTTCGCTCACAGAAATTGGCACTAAATTCTGGCACAGAAGTAGACCGAAACAAGCGGTCACAGCGTTGGTGAAAAATGATTTCACCCAGGTTCACCCTCTTCATATCAGCCCACCCAGAGAGACGGTTTCAGCTTTGGGCCTGACTCAGGACTCAGGCTGGAAGACAAAGGAGGGAAGGAGGGTTACTTTGGAAACGGCAAACTGAAACCCGTTCGTGACCACCTGCTTTCAGTTTCAATCTATAACAAACTATCAGGGCTTCCTGGTAATAAACCTCCAACATCCACAGAATATGACATGTGTGAGTTTCATGACAGACCTGCTATCACATGGCAACAGTCTTGACAGATGCCAGGCGCTGCCTCTGCGTGACAAGACTCTGCGAGATTTCCCTCGTGGTTGTGAAGACAAATAACCGTTCTTCAGCTATTTGAGGTTCTCGCTGCACTGTCACGGCGTGGATTCCCAAAAGCATTTCACCACCTCCTCGTGTTTCCCCCTGTAATTATTGGCCGGCTCATGCACATTGTTTCCACTCTTATCTCATCAAACAAACGTGTAAAATGCAGCAGTTTGCTCATGAAATAGTCATCAAGTCCAGAACCACGGTGTTTCACAAACCCTGATGGCATTTTATGAGACGTTTTATTCTGTGTTTGGAGGACGATCTGAAAATAATCATAATACTGGATTACATTACAGATCACAAATGAGCAAACTGGTGATTATCTACATAATGGATTACAGCTTGAAACCTCTGCTCCGTGTGTAAGGCCAGACAGTAGCGACCTTTAGTCTGTGTGAAGGTGCCCCGAGCTGGGCTTTTATGAGTATGGAAAGCCTAGGAAACAAATGCCCAGGTCATGTGTAAGCTGTAGAGACATGAAAATATCTGTGTGGTGTGGAAGAGCACCAGCGTGTGAATCCGCACCTTTTACTCCAGTATCCTTCCTCTTTGAGCTTAGGGAACTAGTTTACGCAAGTTCTGTCATATATGGTTTAGACATGGGTTCATGACTGTCACCAGGTCGGATGATGGCATAGGGAGGGACTTCACAGGCGGTTTGGAGCAGAATCAGCTGACCTGTGTGACCTGCATGTCTGATCTGGCCCAGGACTCGACTTATTTGGAGAGGCCGACCTATAGTTTGAAAAACAATGCTGTGTGTGTGTGTGGTGAAGTGTTTCTTTGATCCTTTTATTTATTGCACTCTGATTGTCACATTTCCATTTTCTAAAAGGACTCCTTTGTGCCATACACACACACACACACATATGAAGAGTATTTTGATGTAGAACAATAACATTATTTTATCACTGAATCAGAAACCAACAGGAACCCTTCACTGTTCTTTTTTCCAACCATAGAATATTCTGGAAGGCAAACACAAAAACCCCCTCTGTACTCTTGCTACCCAGTCCATGGGTTGTTTTAAACTATTTATGAACTTTATGATTATATACATGCGCACAACACATCATGTGAGAGGCATAACGACAAAGCATGCCAGATTGTACAGTTGTAACATCATCTGAGTGATCTTATCATTTTAGAAAAAATAAAATAAAGTTTGACACACTTTTTCCTGCCTCTTCACTGCGGATTTTGTTCACTTTTACTTTCAGTTTCTGGCCTGCGTGATCTGACGCTTATCCCGTGACTTGTCCGCTAATTACAATTCGCTGGGAGGCGCCCGTTCGAGGTCTTCTCCTTACTCCTCCCCCGCGGTCCAACAGCTGTTTGCTTTACGCATACAAAAGGCTGTGTGGCCGCCGCCGGTGTTATTGTGGAGGATCAGCTGACCGGCTGACGGAAGGCAAAGAGGAGAGTCAACTTCAAACAAAAACAACAGTTTCGTGTCGCTTCACCTGCGAAAACTGTAAGTAATGTCTATGGTTTGAAATTTCTGAGAGGACTACGGAGGGAACACTGATTTAAAAGCTGCTCAAAAACGTTTTGTTAAACTCTGTTATCTCTCTAAAAGCCACACGTCAATCTCCATTCAATGACCTCAGCGTCGACTTGCTTATCAGTAACGTCTAGTAGAAGTCTCCAGAACTATTGGGAAACGTTTACCTTTGCGTAGTAACGTAAACGACCCTCGCTTTATGTAAAATCCCTTCTTTAAGGTTTTTTTTTTTATTTATTTTTTAGTGGTTTGTCACCCAAACCAGAGGAGTATTGAAATTAAGTGTACATATCATTGAACCAAGTGCGTTACGGTGCACCTGACCTGAATACGCACTGCTATCGATTCACCTTGAGTGCAGCCTAACCCTATACTGGGAAACATGCCTGACTTGAATTAACAGGTGTTTTCACGGAGCCTTGGTTAAAGTGGGGTGGCTAGTGCCGGCCGGAGCTAGCATTTTGCCTGTTAGAGGAAATCATCTCTTTAAGCATCGTTATGTTCTGTGTTGGTGACCAAGACACGGAAGGGGGGAGACTTGGCAGTTGGCTGATGTAATATGTGACAATGTTGACATGGAACAGCTGGGAGACACAACTCCCGGGAAACCCCCAAGATTTTAAATATGTGACGTGCTTCGTGCTGCTTGAAATTCGGGTTCCTGCACCAGGAACAAGCCTCAGTCGGACTCATAACGGTCATTTCCTTTTATAGTTTCCGTCCTGACAACTTGGGCATGCCTTGACATGATCCATGCCCGCTGTGGTGTGATTCCAGTAGTGGCCACCAGGGGGCCGGCTGTCTCCACTGAGCATCGCTCACTCCTGAAATGTTAAATTTGATGTGTTTCTCGACCTGATTGTAATTGAGGGAGAAATAAAGATGTGGAAAATTACGGAGTAAATACAACACAAGTGAAATAAAATAATAGAGGTAAAAGGAACGCATTAAACGTGTTACATACTAAGGAAAGGTAAATATTGAAGGAAAACTTATCAATTAGAGAATTATGACTGTCAACAGAATACTATAACAGATACATAGCCTAGACATGAAGTGAAAAATATAATAATAATAATAATAATAATAATAATAATAATGATAATAACAATAATAATAATAGGTCTATGCCACTCATAGAAAGTGAAATACTGAATTACATGAATATATTGCTCATGTACATCATGTGGAAAATGCATTATGCGCCCGTTATCAGGTGTATTGAACACTGCATATGTACAGAAAGTGTTATGCCTAATAAGGTAAACTGTGTTTTACAGCAGGCAGGGCAGGCTGTCCCAGCTGCTTTTTCCCCTGCTCACATCTGCTCTGGTTTGCTCTTTTCTTTTTTTCTTACACCAGAGCCACCAAGATGTCCAGCGGGCACGCGGTCTCCAGCTGCAACGGCACCCACAACAACAACAACAGTGACCTCACACATGCCTTGGACCCAGAGAGCATGAGTGACACCGTGGAGTTCAGACTCATGATGGCCTACGCGCAGAGGAGGCGGCCCGGAGGGGACAGCCGCTCGTCCACGCGGGACGCCCAAGATGAAAATGCCACGTCCTTGCCTCAGGCTCCTGCCGAGACAGAGAAAGAGGTGAAGAAGAAGAAGAAGAAGAGGAGACCATTTAAGAAGCTTCTCAGCTGTGTTCGACGTCAGGCAGAAGAGCCCGAGGATGTCAACGTGACTGATCTCCGCTTCAGATCTGCTTCAAACAGTAAGAACGACGGTGAATATTGTCAAGGCTTAACACTGAACTGTAATGGCGTGCTGAGGCTCACTTCCATTCTTGGCAAATGTCCGCATACAGTAATGTTGTTACCGTATGGCTTCACCGAAAGCATGAGCTGTTTTCTCTAGAACTGACCTGTGGGCTGAGTCACCCGTCTCGGCATTTTGTGATTGCCGCTGACTAACGTGTCACGCGGTGAAAGAGAGTGCATGACGGGGAAGACTCGAGTACGGGCTTGTATTCTTGTAAAGGGCGGGTAATGCTGTGCTGTTTCAGTCTTTGTGTTGTCTTGCTCTCTAATATTTTTATCTGTGTGGCTGTTTTTTGTTTGTTTTTTTCAGGTGGAGATCAAGAGGGGGCTGAGCTGACAAAGTTGGCCAACAGACTGATCAAGTTAGCTGATGACGTCCCGTTCACTCCCTCAGATATAGAAACAGATTCAGTAGAAGGTAGGTTATGGTTGTTTTATTTTTACTTTACAGAAAAACT
>OMLB01018689.1:0-19064 GCA_900302555.1 Myripristis jacobus | reverse complement strand
GATGGCGGAGGGGAAGAACAACTGCATATGCTTACTAGCAAGAGTTGTTTGAATTCAGACTCCTGCCTTTTCTGAATGATTCACACCCTTAATCTTCAGTGCCCCCCACTTGACAAAAGTTGATGACTCTGAGAAACGTTAACCAGCCCAAACCTCCCCTCACCACTCCTCCTCCAGAAGCGGTCTACAGATTTATCATCGGCCTGCACAAACAGCATAAACGAGAGGGTTCCTGGCAAACATCAGCAGTTGTGCAGAGGACCAACTCATGTCTAAAGCACCCTCCCATTTGTTTTGCAGACCATGTAGTTCAAAAGTCACCTGAGCACACCCCATATTTCACTTTTATCAGTGCAACAATTTACACGCTGACGTTTTCAGGTGGTGTTTGGAGATGCAAAAACTGGGGCTTTGTTACTGCTCAAGGGTGACTTCATCCCTTGTGTGTGCGTGTGTGTGTGTGTGTGTGCGTGTGTGAAGGGGTGTGCTGAGTCAGCGTGGAGTGGTTTATATGTGGTGGAAGCAGCAGACTGTGAAGGACTCAAGGCCAAAACTGCTCTGATAGCAGGCCATGATAACCCCCATTGACCTCCATGATCACTGCCAGACACAGGTCAGTGAGAGGGTCAGCAGAGGGAGCATTTGGGTCTCACCCCCAACACACAAAGGGGAGATGACAGGGCCTATGTGCGGGGAGGGGTGGACTATGTGAGAGTGTGTTTGCATGTTCACATACCAAGATTAGAGTATTCAGTGGAGCAGAAAAGGTTTTTAGGGTTTTAGCGTTTGTGGGTGGAAAGTGATTTAGGGTCAGTCACGAGCTGGGTGGGGCAGAGTCATCACTTTAGCTTGCCTTAACAATTTGCCCAGTTTGTCTCATACAAATGTGGATTTTTGTCAAGACCTATAATTGTCTTCACATTATAAAATCCCCTCAAGTTCTATAAATAAATAGATTTAAAAAAACAAAGGTCAATTGTTTAAATGTCTAAATCCCAATACAAACTAAGGAGAATGTATCACATTTTGCAGCACAAACTGAAGGGGAAATATCAAATGTTCAAATACAATCTAAAGGCAACAGATTTCCCAATACAGACTTAAGGGAACATATCAAATGTCCCAATACAGACTTAAGGGAATATATCAGATGTCCCAATACAGACTTAAGGGAATATATCAGATGTCCCAATACAGACTTAAGGGAATATATCAAATTTCCCAATACAGATTAAAGAGAATAACATAACATATTCCTTATCATGAATGACTGGAACATGAGTGCCTGAGTCAAACCCCAGACAGAACATCATCCACAAGCGAAACAATAGCTCCAGTGATAACATCAAGTACCAACAACAAACACAGCGACGTCATATTGATGCTGTTCTTGTGTCCTCGCAGAGCCGGCAACTGCAGAAAAAGAACCAGACCGTACGTGTATGAGTGAATTATTCCTGATGCAGCAGACGTCACAGCCCTTAAGTGCCAGGGAGCGTGCGCAGGCTTGTGACGTCAGCAGGGACGAGTACGGCCGGGAAAATCACAGCAGAGTCAGTCCGGCGCAACAGACTGTTTTAAGAACGCAGGATTCACTGCAGGTCTGGGAAGCGTCACTCCAAGTTTAATGCCGTCTTTGTCTGTCTGTGTGTTGGACGGGCGTAAACACACACACAGTGAGGTTTATATGTGGAGCCAATCACTCACAAACACAATATACAAACCCGATATATAATTAGCGTTTGGATATGTTCCTAATCAAACCTGCAAAATCGGTTTGTTGGTTTAAATTTGCAGTAAAATAAACAAATTACTCTTGAACTGTCACAAAGGGTAATGAGTTTGGCATAAAAACACACACACACAAAGATAGAGAAAGAGAGGGAGAGTGAGCGAGAGAGAGAAAGAGAGAGAGAGAGAGAGAGAGAGGTTCAGTGGGAGTGACTCTGTGACTTTCTATTTTCTCTGCACAGCAGGCGAAGGAGTAGAGCGTCCTCTGAGGTCATTCGTCCCACTGGACTGTGGACAGACTGGTCAACAGGGGTTACAGAGCATGCTCAGTGCTATTTTCCCACAGTACTGGCCTGGTCTGCATTGTTGGTCCCACTGTGTGACCCACTCTTACTACATACTATGTCATACCGCCCAGAGAGCCGTCACTTCCCTGAGACTGCTGGTCTGCCCTGCCCCTCAGAGTCAGCCAAAGCACCAGCCGGCACAGCAATTACATAGCATAATAAAAAAAACTGATGTCTGATGATGCAGCTCGCCTGCTCCCATTTCAGTTCACCATACATCAGTTCATCTGAAAAGAAGAATTCATGATATGTCCTTATTGAAAATTCTTAATGCCCGTCTATTTCTGAACTCAGGACATTACGTTGCTTTGTTTAATGCAGTTCCCTGGAAGCTTCCAGAATGTTTATCTTAGGGTTTGTGTGCATATAGTGTTTTTTTAACCAGCACCAGTGCCATTTTTTCAATCGTTCCCAATCAGGAGAGAGTGTATGCAGGTAGCATGCGGCCACCTTTTGTTAGAGTGCTCTGACTTTGTTTTTGTGGCCGCTGCAAGCACTTTTTGAAAATCTCCGAGCTTTTCAGAAAGGCTCTGATGTCATCACTGTCACCCCTTTTCTGGCAACGAATCATATCATCAAAGAATAGTCAGTGCAAATGCTGCGTTATCTTGGACGTTGGAATTCGAAAGTCAGAGCTGGGAATGATGCCATACCAGAGTTGACCACATTCCAGTACAACAAGTCGGAAAACCAGATCTAAACAGATTAGCCATTGTTAACCATTGTCAGCAACAACAACACATTATGTGGCATTTTTCACATACAAACACCATAGAAACATGTCCAAACATTGAAGCTGGACCGTACTGTGTGTATGTATGATTTAATGCTAATAAAAATACATTGCTACATCTTTCACTGCTGTTGAAGCTCAGGATCTGCCTCGTCTTGCCTCATAAGGTGGAGGGCAGCAGTGTTGACCCCCAGGTGTCACAAGTACGGGAAATGATGCAGACCTGCACCGTCTCGCCTTTGAACCATCTCTGGTAAGTTGCTTCGTGGGGAAGTCCACGTCCAGGCCATCAGGGGGGTTGCACAACCCATCCGGCTGTGTAAGGTGTGAGACAGTCGTCATTCTGACCAGCCACAGCCCCGCCTTGTTACTCACGGGTCCATCCCTGCATTGTCCAGCCTAAAGCATTCGGTATCACCCATGTGTGCTTGTGAACGGTAGTTTACACACACACACCCCTCCATTCATCCCTCGAAGACTCAAGATCTACGACACGCACACATGCTTACTCACTACACACAGGGAGGATGCGATGCGGATCAAGCAAAGAATTCATGGAAGGAACACACATTCACACGCGCCTCCCACAGGACCAAGCCCGTCAACCTGGCTGAGGTGGCGCAACACTTGACACACACTGATCCCCACTCAGCGCATATGTATGTCATCAGTTGTAAATTTTCTGGCCCAAGACATCCAACATCCGATGAATCAAAAATTTCTGGCTCAAGCTATGATCGATACAAGAGAGTAAACAGACGCAGGAAGCACTCCTGTTCTGTCTTCCTGTCTTTGTACATGTACTTTCTAGTGTTTCCCAACCTTTTGGAGATCAGTAGAGATTTATGCTGTGATCTGCCCCCCTCCTTTTCCAGTTATCTCCCACCCCTTTTACACATCATCCTAGTCTTCCTGTTGAGATTGCTATATTAGTATACTGGTACCGAAATAGAGAGGGGCTTCTGTGTCTTCAGAACAGTTTGCGGCACTGACAGTACATCCCTATAGATATCAGCGCAAAGAACCTAACATATTCAACTTTACCCATCTTCCAGTTCCATCCTCTCATCTTCTCTTCCTGCCATGAATTAATCATAACCCTACTTACCCTCATTGTGAATTCCCTTTCTCCCCACTGCGTGCTCTATTACTCCAGGCAGGCCAGGGAGACGGTGCTACTGCAATAACAGGTGATAAAACAGGCTCATAATAATGACAAATCGTAACAGCCAAACATGCAGACATACTGAGTGTTCCCCTGGCTGGTGCCTTATGTGTTTTTACAAGGTTAGGACCAGTTATTTAGTACTGATGATCATTCTGCTTCTCTAGTTTTTTCCACTGGGAGAGAGTGAGAGAGAGAGAGAGAGGAAAACCAAGACGTCCAGCTGGCTGCTTGTGTCTGTTCTCTTCTGCTCTCATTTGCAGCAAGACTTTTAGAAAATCTGTTGTTGAAACTTAACACACCCTGTGAGGTGGGTACATAAACTTGTGCATTTGAGGTTGTTTTTCAAAGAGTTGTAGACCTTATGGATGATGTTGTTTGCAACACTGGTCTCACAAATCGCAGTGATTACAGATTTGCTCTGTGGTTGGAGGGACCAGGACAGATCAGGACAGATTAAGGAATAGTTGAGGAATGTGAGGACATATATCAACAACTACAATGCTTGACCACAAAATCCTCTTTACCCATCAACATCTATTCCCCTTGAGGACACAAAACTCCCTCTTTCTAGCGGGAACAGTCAACCCAGTGGTTGAGATGGAGCCGGGGCCACTCTAATGGCTGCCCCTGCCTGCCCACTCCAAAGTGACCAGTTTCCTATGGTCAGCCAGTTCAGGCCAGTGCACTACATTCAGGAAGTTTACAGCCCCTACAGTCTTCTCCAAGCATGCCTGGCTTTGTTCAAGAGGCCAAAAAGCCTTTGTTCAGCCATAACAAAGAAGAAGCCCTGAAAACAGAGAGCATGGAGAAAGTCTCATAATTGTTTGGTGCCACTAAGGGGCTGAGTTTCATGGCAAAAACAAAAACCTTATAGACTGTATCTCTCCACAGCACAAGTATACTGACAATAATCAGGCTACACAAAAAGCAATTGTTTAGTACAAATGTACCCTTCATTATTTCTATTTTGTTTTCTACTATGGGCCACTGACAGGGTCAAAACACAGATGCATATCTGATTTGGGTTTTTCTTGCTGGACAGGAGGCTTATTAGCATGCTGTGGATCTTCTTGCAAATCTCAGAGTATGTGTGTGTGTGTCCTACTGTGCAAAAGCAATACAGTTTGTGTACATTAGATAATGTCTGGGCTCTACTGGACTAGTTACAATATGCAAAAACCCACGCATTTGGGACTAAATTAAATCAGTGTATTCCAGCAATGACCTTATGTTGTCTTGATTCTAGAGCAGCTAATGAGGAGTGTGCAGAGCAACAAAATATGGCTTCATTTTTTTTGGACGGTGCTATCTATAAGCCCTTGGTGATTACAAATCTCTGTGTCACGAACTGCGTGGATGCCTGTGCCATCTCAGTACAATCACTATGGACAAGCTGCTATTCAAAGTAGAAATAAATGAGGAAAGGCCATGAGAAAACACTTAACTGTGGTGGCCAAGGCTGAGTTAGTCAATGTTTCTGTGTGCAACCATCCTAGCCTATCTTTATCTCAACCATATTATACTGTAGATGGGTTGGTGCTTTCATGTAATGATGCATAAAGGGCTATGGAAAATGCACCATGCAGTGGGCAGGCAATAATTCCACTACAAAGCAAAGCATGTGTGTGTGTGCGTGTGTGTGTGTGTTTGTGTTCAGCTGGACAGACATGCAGTGGACGGGGAGGGGAATGAATCACTCTTTTTATGTAGTAGACACTGAAATTTCAAACAGACAAAGCCTTCCATTCCTTTCCCATCCTTTCCACAACGCTTTTCTATCACTCAGCAAATTATTTCTTGTCATGTACGCCTCCCAAAACCTTGGCAGTCGAGGGATGTGTGTGAAAGTGTGTGGATCTCCCTGCATAAAAGGGAGCGTTAGCATGCATCGCGACTCAGCTCCACTGATAAGAGTGTGCTATGGCGAGATAAACAGTCTGTTGCTCTTTTGTCATTTTCAGAAGCTGTCAGCCGTGTAGTCATCCATCAAGTGTTATGCAGTCTCACTTACAAGTAGTGGAAATGCTGGATAAGCACAGACCTATCAGGCAAAAAGACACAAAATCTAAAATAACAAAAAAGCACTTCACATCGGGCAGTGAGAACACATTTGGAAAACTATTCGGTAACACTTCATAATAACCATCATTAGTTGGGTGAAGTTACACACAGAGGCACTCACTTCAGTCCAGTTTTAGGTGCTGGTACTTCACTTGAGAATTTCTCTTTTGTACCACTTTTCCTGCACTACATTTCAGTGTGAAATACAGCCCTTTTTTCTGCACTACACTCATCTGATGATAAAATAACATAAATTGTAGCATTACAAATAATTAGTAAACATTTTTATTGTTATTATTACTGTTACCAGTAAAATAATTATTAACTTAAGTTTAATCCACTATTGAGTCAGCATTTATTAATGATGGTTATTGTAAAATACTAATTTTAAACTCACACATTCACAAATGCAAATGTAAAATGATGATAGCAAATGCACCATAAGACAGGGTTTCATAATGTATTGAGATGCAACCTCCATTTGTATTACAGCCATCTAAGTGTTTGCAGGACAGGTTAACCAGGGGTCAATTGTCATCAAACTTATCAAGTGGGCTTCTTCTCAAACCCTAATCCTCCAGAGGAGACAGTTTCCCTCAACCAACAGTAGAGGGCGTGTTACCACAGTATCACATACCCTGAGCCAGTATGTTAGTGTGTGACATCAGCCTACTCATGCTGCTGGGCTGAATCAATAACATGAATGGAGAGGCTTCAGACCATCAGCACCCCCAGACCTTGACTGTCACACACACTCTCTCTCTCTCTCTCTCTCTCGCTCTCTCTCTCTCACACACACACACACACTCAAACACACACACACACACACACTCAAATTCCTGTGGTAACAAATTGATCATTCTCTGACTGACAGAGGCGTACTGCCAGCCCTTGGCCTTGGATGTTGAATGGGTGACATTCTGGGCAGCAATCCTAGCACTTTATAATGAAACCAAGGGGCGGAAAACACAGATTGCTCACATTTCAGAGCATCAGTCACATTCTTTAACTCATGCTGTGAGCTATAGCTTGCAAGGTGACAGTATGTCCCACATAAGAAGCAGGCTGTTGACTCTGTCCTTACAGCGTCGGTGCAATTAAGCTGTGATGCTGTCATCGATGACGTCTCCATGGAGGAAGGTGTCATGTCTCAATGTGACCACAAGATGACACTATGGGACACACACACACGCTACCTTTTTGATGTGCACTAACACCATACAGCTGACACACAGTGTTCATAGACAATGTTTTTGATTCCATCTTGTATCCATTATCTGCCTTAATTTAGTTTGTTTAAACAAGAGATAGATTTGAGGCTATTATCAATGATGTAACACCTCCATAAATGAGAGAAGACTCATGTGACATGGTCCCGCAAAGCAAGTATTTCATGGAGCTAAATGTGGATAAACCAACCAATTTATCTTTTATATTTATTTAATTATCTATCTATTTAAACTTTGGAGAAATAAAATTACATCTGGCTAAGATCAGCATCACAAACACATTTTCCCCATTGAGATTTATTTTTAAGCTGTTCTTTTTTTTTCCTGTGCTGAAGACTAACTGATTTCTGCAGTGAATAAGCAAACTACTTCCTCAGACTATTCAGCGAAAACATCTGCCAGCATCCAGTTTCAAAAACCGCTTTCCTGATTTCCTGTTTATATCCACATCTTTCCCCTCATATTATATAAGATCACATGCAATAAAATCTATTACTGAGTCTGTTATGGCATGCTGTGAGGATGTCACAGTGTGAAAATGAAGACATCAACTTGTTGACCGTGTGTTGGAAAAGGGATGTTGCCATGGCGATATCCCAGAGTGCAAGGAACACTGGAATGTTTGTCATTCTGCTCCATATATAAACACAACACACAGTGATAAGGTACCATCACCACATATAATGTAATTACAATATCAACTCTAAAAATAAACTAGCATGTCCAGTATTCATCTTTATTTATGCATTTTTTATGCATTATTTATGCATTTTTATTTTAGTCCAAATCAGAATCAGAATCAGCTTTAATGGCCGAGTGTGCTTGCTGGAGGTATGTATGTATGCACATCAAGGTATATCACAACTAGGCTATATGGTGTTACGGCTGAATAATTTATGAACTATGGGCAGCAGTTATATATGCATTTACATTTATATTGCACGTCTTAGCTAACTACCTTCACATTGCACGGCTGAGATATTTAACAAGAGGTAGTGCACATCAGAGACATGTAAGTGAGAGACGTCAATGGAGAATAGGGAAGACAAACAATTGTGCATTATATTCAACATCTGTGGTATGATAGTAGTAGTGATAGATAGAGGGATGGGGTAGAATACTGACACTCTGTTTCACAGCACTGGGCTACAAGACTATGTGTAATAATAGGACATAAATGAGAGGTGGCTATTTACAAAGTGTCAGATAAAGGATAATAAAGAGTTTTCCTTGTTTTATGACTAAAATAATTCAATCTGTGCCCAAATTAATAATACACCTGAGGGACCAAACCTGTGATTTTTCATGTTTAGCCCACTATCTACAAAATATATAGACTTCACATTCCTGTTAGTCTTTTCCAAAGGAAGCAGTCATATTTTAGAACCACAGTATCATTTTTTCTACCTTTTATCTAGCCATTGGTTTCCGTTCACTCTACTACGATATGAAAATGAACTTGCAGAGACTTCAGACTTTCTTCACACCAGTATCCCAGCACTGTAATGAAAGTGTCCACATCAGTTTTCCTAAAAGCAGCAGCTCTGTTGCGTTTTGATGACTTGAAATTGGGCGGAGTGAAACTGTCTTTCCCAGAGAAAACAGCCCCGTGGGAAATTCCCCGGTCATTTTGTGGTTTATGAATGGTAATGACTTTGTTTCATCTGAGAATTTGGTATTTTAACAAAAGATTCATATTTGAAAATAATGGGATTTTGATTGTACTATATGAAATCTTTTATCACCACTGCATGATTTGAAATATATTTTGTTGCAATGTAGAATGCCAGTAAATTGTTGTAAATGGGCCAAACATTTAAAGTCATAAGGTTGGTCCTTTAATGAAATGAAGCAACCCTTACAACTTGGCATGTACGCTGAATATGTAGCATATTCTGAGACTAAATTTGCGTTTTCTTTAGAATTTCCAAATGTACCAAAATATAACTGTGTGGTTTTGTATCTTCAGCTGGTGCTTCTCGCCTGGCTTCCCTCTCCTCTTATACTCTGGCTTTGTCGGAGGTGAGAGAGGAGAATTCCTGGGAGCAGAGGACCAAGTCTCTCCTTCACAGTCCTTCCACCTCTACAAAGCAGAATCAACACTCCTCCATGGAGGGTGAGATTAGAGCAGAGTCTTCTGAATCTGAGTCTGATGAAGACTTCTCTGGCTCTGCAGAGTCTGACAAGGACTGGATCTTCTGGCAAACGCAGCTGAGGGTGAGACAGCAGACAGAAAGTCCCAGTCTTCCAGCCGACAAAAAAGAGCAGATCAGCTTCCCTCTGAGCCTGACAGTCAGCTCGGTCAGGCTGCTCTCCACAGCACACCGCCTGCTTCTCCTCTGTTTTCTTCCTTTACCGATCAGAAACAAAAGGCTGCATCATCTAAGGGCTAGGTGACTCAGAATGAAGGACTCACTATGCTCTTTCAATCAAAGGACCAAACAGCAAAGCATCTCACGGAAGCGTCTCTCTGGATCTAATTAATAGAGGCTCCTTTCCTGAGCAGCTCTACTGTCAGGGACATGGCTGCTCCCCATCAAACCCAGTGACCAACCAGCTGCTGTGGGTCAAAATCTACCAGGACCAGCAGATCAAATGTTTTGCTGCATGTCAACGCGGCCTGCAACATCCTTCTGCTCCAACAATCAGTCCTGTATAAACTTAAGCAAACACCAGCCATTGCTTACACATCTGTGAGCCAATGAAAGAGGAACCTCCAGGGGTTGAAGAAGTGAAGGACATGGAGGTTGTTTTTTTTTTGGCATTTCTGCTTCACTAGAGAGTAATAGTGGAGAGAGACAGAAAAGACAGGGCAGAGACGGGGGATGACATGCAGCGATGGGTCTCAGCGATTTTGCTATGATATAGTGACAAATGCTGTATTTAATTTCTAGAGTTTTAAAATATCCTTACCAGACATCAGAGCATTGTTTCTCTTATTTCATGTTGTTGAAACAAGAACCTTTAGGGTGGCTTTAAAATAATTACATAATGATTCCAACTTGATTGTGTTTGACTAATTATGCAGTGCATGTATTTTAATCAGTATATGAAGCCCATGTACTGGAAATGGTTAAGTCAATCCACATTATTTGAAGTGTGAACATTTTAACCCAGAGGTCCACAACCTCTAGCTAGGGATGTGTAAAACACCAAGGCTTAGCATCTACTGTTAAGATGAAGGTGATATTGATCCAGCAATGTTTTGTATGCCATGTGTTTATATTCTCGGATATACTTGTACATATTGGCATATGGACCACCTTGTGTAGTAAAGTAATAAACTGCCCGGTAATCAAGGTTAGAAATTGTGGTGCTTAATTGATGAGGAGTGCATTTATGGCCCATCATATGATAATCTTTTTTTTTTTTTTTTGCCCAGTCCTCATACCTGGCAAAGAACATCTCAAGATTCCTTTTGCGTGGTGCCAAAGTAACACTTCCCCCAACTCATGTCCTTTGAAGCAACTTCACAGCATTAAGATATGTATCCTGACATTGTCAAATCTAAAAAAAGCAAATGATGGTGAAATGAAGGCAGAGCTTTGAAGCATGTTTGCCTGTAGAAACTGCACTGAACATATTATTTATTTCCTCTCTGAATTCAACAACTCCAGCACCCACAGCGCGGATTACTTACTGGATTACTCTAACTTTCATTATGTTCCAGAATAGACTTGTATTGAAGGTAACAGGATGGGGCAGTAACCTGATGGATAGCTACAATAAAGAGAAGGAGGTGTACTTATGTGATGGATTATTTTTATATAAAAAAAATATAAAGAACATAGACCAATCTAATGGCCCTCTGTAGGGTCGTGTACATGCACAAACAGCAGCTATGGACACCATGGAAAGACCAGACTTCAATGTCCTTCTCCCAAGCCTTACAGTGGTGATATGCACTACCTATGAGCATCCACAGCACTATTTTACTGAGCCTTTTTCTCTACTCGCTGTGTGCATGCTCTTCCTCACTATAGCTACCATTAACTTCCTAACCCCCCACATCACCACTGAGCAGAAGCAGCTCCTTGTGCCATTCAACTATGTTTTCCTGAACCTGGCTATTGCCAGTCTCTTCAAGGTCACTGGGAAATTCACCATGACCATGTATACAGCAAAGGATGGGCACTTTGTCCTAGGACGTACTGTCTGTAACTCTGTCTGGAGACGAGATTGCTCTTTTGTTCCAGGTGGTTCTGGACATTTGCCAAGGTGGGTGGTGGTGCGCAAGCTAATGAGGGTATGCAGTACTCCTGGGCTATTAACAACAATACCATGACACCAGACATCAACGAGTCCTTCAGGGTCCACAAATTCCTTGTCCACATCACATCCCCTGGATCGTTATGTCCTTCCACTACATCCGTATGCCCTGCACTATAAAAACAGGCTGTGGCTGATGTTTGAAGAGTGGCCCTCCCACTATGGTTGTGGCCGTCCTGGTTCCAAGGGCACCATCTTTGCCTCTATATTCACAATGCAGCTTGCCTTCTTTGCTATAAGCTTAGTACTGTATAACCCTCTAGTCTACCTTTGCATGAACAAGAAGTTTCACCACTGCATGATCACCACACTGTGAGGAGGAGGGAGCATCCTCCACTGCCTCTGGGACAGAGACCTCCTTTGTATCTTCCAGCTCAGTATCTCCAACATAACTCTAACACAAAAGACCGTGTAATCCTGTTTGTAAGATAAGTTAACAGCAATAGCTTAAGACTTCACTGTCTAAGATTGAAAATAAGGAGTCATTCTGAATACTGCTCAAGGGCAATGCAATAATTTTCTAATTTGTTTTTAACATTTGGGGAGAATAAATTATTTTTTGCCATTTGTGTTATAAGCAATTCCAAAGACACTTTTGAATGAAAATGCTCACCATAAAGTCTGGAGGGTAACTCATTCTTTGGAAAGTCATGGTCAAACTACCATCCAAGTAGTTTGAATAGAATCATTCATTAGTGCAACATGCAATGCTTAAGTTTCAGCTTGCATTTCTTATGACAACATAACTATTTCACTGACAAAGAGACAGTGTTCAGTGAGCCTTTTCTTCCCTAACTTGACACTGCATTACTAGACGTACATATTGCCTTTGATCATGAATGTCTCACAGCTGAAAAAAGGGATGAGGGGTTTAGTTGTGAGACAGAGGCCTGCTAAGAATACTGAAGTACTTCAAGCATCACATCACACAAAGTATAATTGGGGATTTGCTTCTTTGCCCACACCTATATGCACACATTTCGCAGGAGAAGACAAAGCCAGAATTTAGGCCTTTGGGACATACAAGTTCAGTGTCCTGACACCTAGAAAGGGGTGGACACATCGGTCATACAATGGCTTGCATTTTTCCTGCTTTGTTGCATTACAACCTGTAATTTAAATGGATTTTTATTTGGATTTCATTTAACGGACTTACACCCCCTTTGCTATGAAGCCGCAACAATGTGACCTTCCGACATCTACGTGTGTGCAAGCCCAGTGTCACATGATCTATTACATGATCTCTGTATATATACACACCTGATCTGAAAGGCCCTAGAGTCTGCAACACCAAAACGCAAGGGGCACCAACAAGCAAGTGACATCATGAATACCAAGGAACTCTCCAAACAGGTCAGGTACAAAGAAAATCTATTATTAAAAAATCGAAAGATACGCCACCAAATCAAACCTGCCAAGAGAGGACCGCCCACCAAAACCCACGGACCGGGCAAGGAGGGCATTAATCAGAGAGGCAACAAAGAGACCACAAATAACCCTGAAGGAGCTGGAAGGCTCCACAGCAGAGATTGGAAATCTGTCCATTGGTCCACTGTAAGCTGTACACTCCACAGAGCTGAGCTTCAAGTTTTATGTTTTTTTTTTTTTGGATTATTTCTGGTTTGTTTCACAATAAAAAGTATTTTACATATTTGAAGTGGTGGGCATGTTGTGTAAATCAAATGACACAAACCCTGGTACTAAATGTTAAGATGAGTTTTAAAAAATCATGTAAACGTAGGATTGCTAAAAGGTTTGTCAAAGATATTTGCCAAGATAACATGGAGATACAGCAAAAAGCTAGAATGATCCATAAAAGGCAAGAAAAAAGGCAATGTTAAATTAAAAATGATTGATTGTAAACATTCATTTCAACTGTGGTATATGTGGATTTCTCTTTAACAGTTCTGACTGATCAGCATGAAATCCACATGAGGCTGCAGCAAATTTTCTGCTTAACCATGTACTACATGCACCTAAGGCATAGCATACATTATGGGTACACTATAGTCTGTAGGGCAAGAGCTGAAGAAGAAAGTATTGCATTGCTTATGATGGCCTTTGAGCACACAACAGATTCCTCCACTACACCTCTGCCCTGCAGAATACTGATTTCCGTGCACAGTGAAGCATGAGGCAGATATTAGGTGAGGGAACAGCCACTACATGACAGCAGTGTGGTTGTCCACAACATGACAGCAGCGGGCATCACAACAGGCTTGTTATACAAGATGTTGGACCCAAGAAGACCCTCCTAGGAGAAAAGTAACTGCAGATTTTAGAAACTCTCTCTGTCTCTCTCTCTCTCAACTTTAAATCCAAGCATAAAGCCAAAAATACCCCCTCACCCTCATCCCTGTTTATGTGTATCTACAGCATAAAAAGAACACGATTCCTCACTGCTCCAGTCTTTGGGAGGGAATCCATTGCACCGGTGTTTCCATGGCAACGGGGAGCGGAGGGTCTCCAAGGTCGGAGTGACAGCACCCTGAGCCGAGCTGATGGGAGACTGAAGGCTTGACCCGGTGGGCTGTTGTCATGCTTGGCTGTGGAGATGTTATTGGAAATTTCATTACCCTCTCTTACTCCTCTCTGGTATTGACATGATAAATTGTCACCAGACACTGGCTGTTCATCATTCCTGGGGCATGCAAGTAATAAAAAAAAAAAACACAGGTCTCTGGTTCTACATGTGATGAGGAGTACATCCTGGGAGTGAGCAAGATATTTAAAGAGAGGGGAGGAGAGTGTTTTCTATGCTTTGTGAGCAGATTAGATCCATTATTCAGGAGCTGATTCTTCTTTATTGTGAGAGGGAAGTGGAGAGGGGAGGGAAAGTGGAAGTGTTTGCTGGATACAAGCACTTTCCCCATGTCTCCACCCAGATTGCAGTATTTCTCAACTAAGACCATATTATGCGATGAATGATAATTAAAACCATGTATAATTTTAGATATTATAGACACTATATATGGATTGTGAAGTGTAGATGCAAACCAAATACACAATCAGTAGTGTTTGAAAACAAGTTACCATGCGTGATTCTCCTACTTGTAGGCCCACATCAAAATAGGATTAATAAATGTAGCCATGTAAAAACACATTTTCAGATCATCGCATCAGAAGGAACATATGTACTGAGACCCTGTTGAATCTCAAGGAAACTGGGCCAAAAGGCTCTGATATGTTGCCGTTTGATCACAAGGCTTCATCTGCGCTTCCCGTTTCCTCTCATGAGCTGCAAAGAGCGTGTCCACAGGGTAATCTTGAATGCACCCTTTTAAACATGTGTTATCAAGGACTTTGGCATGTAGTGAAGCAACCAATGCTCCTCATAGGCAGGCTTGAAATATCAAACATAGCCCTGCACATCCATGCATACATACATAACCTCAACATCGATTGTCATACATTATTTCACCAGATTCACTACTGCCTAATGACTGTCTACCCAGGGTTTTTTAAAAATGGCCTTTAAATCCCATTACCTCATAAATTCAGTAGCAGCCAGTTTCTTGTGCTGTGCCTCATCTTACATCATCAGCGTCAAGGCTTGCCAAACACTGACAACAATTGTTACATTTCTCTCCAGCAGAAAATCCCCAACTGGCCTTCACAGGTCAACAGGAGTGACCTGTCTGTTCTGTGCTCTCTCTCTCTCATCTCTCCAGCTTTGTTGCCGGAGGAAAAAGACAACACAGTCCTCCCCGACGTCATCATCCACCCACTGCTGTCACTGTCCTGACATCTAGGGACACAGCTTCCCAGTTGTCTGGTCCCTATCAAATGAAAAAAAATCTTTGAGAAAGGAGAAAGGATGCAGACAGGGAAGGAACACAGAGGACTGTGGGCACAGAGCATAGAAACAAATCAGAGTGAAAGCAATGGAGGGCTGAGGAGAGGAGGACATGAAGGGACACTGTTAAGACTATCTTAGTTTTAAAGGGAATGCGGCATTTTGCTCTTTTCCTTAAGAGACTTCATTTCCATGGACTTGCAGGTCCTGAGATAACAACGTCAAGCTCCTCTCTTTGTCTTTTGTTTGCCCATATGATGAGAGCTTAGTACTCTAGACTGTTCGGATATGCTATCTACCTGCCATCTCATTATGACACATATATGCCCACATTTGTTTTTCTACTCTGAGTGGAAATTTCAGTGCACTTAATTGCATTCCTTATCCCATAAATATAAGCCTTACCACTAAATTCCTAACCATAAATCTTATTCTAACCCTAAGCCCTGTGATAAACAGAGACAGAAGTACAGACACCTGATAACACATACACACACACACACTTGTGTACTTGTGAGTGCACCAAAAAAGCCACACTCTGCTTCATTTGTTGAATATATTATTTTAATTTTAACATCATCATCATCATAGTTTAACTTTTAATTTTCCCTTCATTCATTTAAAATGATCACCTCTGAATGTACACATACTGCAAACTGTCAAAAATATACAAACAAATGCAGGCTTGTGCTATAGTCTGGTCAAATGTCTAAAAAACAGTGGCACTGGGGGAGAAAGAGACAGAGAGAGAGAGAGAGAGAGATACAGAGAGTGTGAGAGAGAAGGAAAGAAAGAAAGAAAGAAAGAAAGAAAGAGAAGACATTGAAACCGGTAAAGACATGCACAGCATCATTGTGAGCACCGTTTACAGTTATCCAGGTGCACGGTACTTCCATGGGCTCTTTGTGGAAAAGTACATACATTTCGTTATCTGACGGTGCGGCACAAAATGGCCGTCACATATCAAATTATAAAGAAAATGAAACAAAACAACAAAAAAAAGTTTCTCATTAATGGAACTGTTAGGCACATCATTGTTTTTTATGGTTTTACATTTTCTGTAAAAGTCGGAGATACTGTAAATGTAGAATGCTTAACCAAAAAAAGAAGAAAAAAGAAAAACAAAATCACAAACAAAATTAAAGAAAAAAGTAAAAAAAAAACAAAAAAAACTTCAGATTTAAAAGTCATTTTGGAATCACTGTCTGGTTAGTAACTCAACCACAATCAATAATAACTTAGATTCTTCTCCAGGGTCTGTGTGTGTCTATATAAGCATTGTGTTTTGTGTGTATGTGTGTGTGTTTGCGTGTGTGTATGTGTGGTCTGTGTGTAACTTGGGTGCACTTCTGTACGTGAGAGACCAAGTGGTAATGGGAGTGAGCGCTTTGTGGTGCTTTGTGGGCAGTGGCTGTGATTGGCTGATAGACGTCCAATCAAATGCTCAGGTCATTGGGGCTCTCCTTGTAGGTCTTCTTGGGCTCAGGCAGCACGGTCTTAGAGGAGCGGCCGGTGTCGGACTTCAGAGTGCTGTAGTACTCCCTCACCTTAGCCGCAATCAAATCGTCCTCATACTCTTCATCCTCTTCCTCGTCCCGTCTGAAGCTCCTGACCGGGGAGATGTCTCGTCCCAGGCTGCGGGCTCGGGGGTGTAGCTCGCGGGACCCACTTCTGCTGGCGTAGCGCCCGTCCCTCTCTGTCCTTTCGGGTGAGCGTCCCCTCAGCAGTGAGCTGTACCTCTTGTAGGCTGAATCTGAGTCAGGGGTGCGCACCCTGGGCAGGGTGATGTCTCCGTAGGCCCCTCTCTGGCCACGGGATGCCGCCTCCCTCAGCAGGCTGTCCCCCCTGTAGGCCCTTTCCATGGAGGAGGCTCTCAGTAGCAGGCTGTCCTCCCCATACAGGCGTGGCAGTGTGGCCTCCCTGTTTAGACGGTCCAGGGCTGGGGGTTCCCGGAGGATGCTATCCTCAAGAGGGGGGCTAGGTTCAGGGGCCCTGGGGGGCTCCTTCAATACGGCCTCAACCCCACTGGGCTTCTCATTGCTCCGGCCCCTCTGTCTATCTGGGGAGGCATGCCGGCGGTATGGGTCTGAGGATTGAGCGTGGCGTCGGTGGGGGGAGTGGTGACCAGAGCGGTGGGGGGACCTGTGGTGGTGAGGCGAGCGGTAGGGAGAGCGGTTGGGAGAGCGGTGGCGATGGTGAGAGGAGGGTTGGGTGCGGTGTCTGTCGGGGGAGCGCCCGTGGCTGCGTCCTTTATGACGCCCATCCAGGGTGTTTTCTGCACTGCGTGCCCTGCTGCGCCCCTTCTCAGGTGAACGGTGATGCCCACTACGGTGGTGCCCGCTGCTCGAATGGTGGTGGTGGCCGTCTTTGGAACTACTCTTTGCCTTGTCGTCCTTTTTCTTTGACAGCTTGGATACATCCTTCCCAGTGGACTTGCCCCCCTTGTGTTTGCCCGTGCTGGTTTTCTTGTTGGGGGAGCGGTGGCGGTGTTTGGAATGGTGGTGCTTGCCGGTGCCAGTAGTGTGGCGGGTCGGCTCCTTGCTCCGGGATGGTTGGTGAGTTTCTGTTGGGTAGCTTGACTCCGATGGTGCATTGGTTGGGGGCTGGGCGCTCACTTCCGCAGAGTTTTGTAACCCTGCGGCTGGGTTGGCTGCACTGTTGTCGTCGAGGCTGGCGTCTGCAACACAGTGTGACATACAAACGAGGGCAGGAGGATCAAACATGCATCTAGATTGTAAAACCTCCTATGTGGCTTCACAGTAACCATGCTTAATCATTAACTCGGTCATGAAGCTGAGAACATCTCTAATGGAAGCCATTCTGATGTTAATGCCAGCAAAGATTGCTAACTGTTAAATGGCACAGCAACAGCCAATGATAAAACATTAGTACTGCTTATACACAAGAATAGAAGGCAGTGAGGCACTTGTTTAGCAGCCATAGCTCGAACACACTTGTTACCCACAACAAACCTTTTCCCAGGTCTACCTGGGTTCACGTTACAGAAGCAGAATGGGACTTGGCTGGTTGGATGGCTGGACCGGTGGCTGGTTACAGTGCCAACGTGCTGCATGTTGATGATGCTGCTTGATAAAACTGATTAGCCATGCTCTTTCATGCGCTGTCATGATGCCTTAGGTATTCATTAAATGTTCAAAGCAAAGAAAATGCTCGAGATGAGATCCGAAAACCTAAATGATGGCTCATAGTATTGCAGTGCCAGTGTGTAAGTTTGCCGTCAGATCTACGCTGAGGAAGCATAAAGCACTGTTATATAATTACTTTCTTGACATTACAAGTGTACCTCTTATACTTTTTTTTCCTGATTAATTTCGTCACAACATACATGAGCAGGTATCATGATACCTTGACATTACTGGGTTCTTTAGATTAAGCCTTACATGTTCTACCCAATTCTGCTTTTACATACATCTTTGGGCCTACGTGTTTACAAACAGGCTATGTTCAGACTAGAAGCTGCAGTGTTAGAGTTATAACAGAGAACATCCACCCTTTTTTTTTTTTTTTTAGAGAGGATGATATTTGACTGCCAGTAAGGCTCAAGTAGGGAGAATAACTAAACTATTAGCTTCGACAAACTAAAATAACACTCTGCATTTCAGTACGGGACTTGGTGCCCGGAGGTTGAATGCGACTGGTGGAGAGGTATGCATGAATCCATTCCTACTGGTCGGCATGACAACAGCGGCGAAGGCGGCGGCAGTACTGG
>OMLB01018687.1:6408-20646 GCA_900302555.1 Myripristis jacobus | reverse complement strand
TGGTGGGTTTCTCCGAGAATCAAGGATAAAAAGATTCAAAGGATGTTATCTTGATTCAGGCAGATTTCTTGTTACTTGTTCTTTTGCCGTCAACAAACATTGGTGACATTTCGTTGGTCTCAGTCTCAGCTGTCTCAATAAAGTGAAATTAAGGTTTTCTTGCCTGGAATGATGTTTCAGTTAATTTCTGAGTTTCTCAAAATCACCAAAATGCAAGTTCTCTTTAATGCGGTGAAAAAGTAAATAAGTAAAATAACTAGTTACTATTTAGGAGCAGTAGCATAGTAAAGCAACTGATTACTCTTCCCTGGGTTGGCAAGCAAAGTATAAGAGGTATAATTATGCTTTTGTTACCTGCCTGTGTGTCCCCCTTTCAGTGTGCAAGTGGAAACTTGATGCTTTTCCAGTGGTTTCTGCTATGGATTTGTTGCAAGACTAACTATGTGGTTCAAATATCCAGTGACACCAACATGCTGTGCTGTAAAGAAAGTGGAGGTTCCCAGTGCCCTGTTAGATTATAAAATTAGACTGAGCATTCCATTTGATTACAGTGTGAAATTCTGAAACGCACTACACACTATTAGCCAATCACCCTTTCAGAGTTTGCGTAGCTATACAGCTTATTTTACCTATATTTATGATAAATCCAACAGAAAACAAGCTAAGACAAGGCAATTGTTAGATTGCTTTACACTGTGGAGTTAATAAAGGTAAAAATGTAAATGCGTACGTTTTTAAAACACCTCTATAGCTAGTGTTTGGTGTGACTTTTTAGAGTTAACATGTTAATCACTCAGGCTGCCACATGGCACAATATTGTAATCTTGCCGTGTAGATAGCATGTGCATATAAGCTTTGGCGAGTGAAAAATGTTGTTCCTGTGGCACTGAAGTCATTCAGTGAAAGATGTGTGACTCAGTCTTGTATATAAGTTGACAGTGTCCCTAAATATGGAAAGCAAATGACAATACATATGGCAGAAAGTCAGATATACAGTAGGCAACACCCCATTCAAAGAGATAGGGGTCTGGTCTTCTTGGTTGCAAATTCGACTGCCGGTGAGCATTTTCCTTTTATAATCTTTTGTCAGTGTTTCTGGGCCTTTTTAAATGAAAACAGCCCCATGTCCCCTCATTAATACAAATTTAAGGAATTCCCGAGCAGTGCTTGAGACCAAGACAAGATCCGGACAAATGAGTTCCAAGGCTGAGGTTAGGACTGTGGGTCTCAGCACCAGGGCCAGTGTCATGAGCTACAGCGCTGGTTGTTGGGTACATGTCCCATCATGTCCCTCGTCTCCTGCGGTCCTTCTTCTCTTCCCTCATTTCTTCAGTCTCTGTCTCTAGCGCACTATTCTGTCAGACACGGCCACATCTCAGGGGCCAACCAACCGTAATGATCGCATTGTCTCTGCTCCACCTCCTCATCTGACCAAATACCGCTGCCTATTAGCCAATCAGCATCTCAGCTATCACAACAAGACAACATGCACCCAAGGAATTCAAAACCGAGGGAAGCTCCACATCACAAGAATGCACAATGAACGCACAACCACGAGGACATTCACTGATTCATACTCATATACTCCTTATAGGCACTCGGCTTATTTAACTTTTGGGTCTTCCTTTACATTCACATTATGTGAATAATGTGAATGTAAAGAATGTAATATTGTGTATCCTTGGAAGTTAGTAAAAATTGTCAAATTTTACCACTAATCTTCAAACATTCCCTTCTGCAAATCCAGTGCAATAGCCTATCGCCTACTGGGTCTTCAGACTACATCATCACATATAGACCTATGTATGTTTGTTGATCAGTCAGTTAAAATGAAAATTATGGTCTGGTGAGGTGAGTTAGCCTTTGTGCTGAGCTGTAAGGCTAGTAAACTAGCAGCAGTCCGGAGAAGTGAGGTGATAAACACACTAGCTGATGCTTAGCAAAGGGGGTGATACAACAAACAGCATACAATGTATGAAAAACAGCTGCACAACACATTTTATTTTCAGTTTAAAATATAAATTTTCATGAAATAGTTGGTATATATTCTGCTTAATAAACCAGCACACTGTTGCAAGTCTGTCACAAGTGACATACCTACACCTATAAAAACATTTCAGGAATGTGCCATGAAGCTCCAGTCAATCTGTTCAGGTGTTATCAATGTGTTACGGTCACACATTATTTCAGTAGTCCACGGCTGAGTCTCTGTAACAGTCAGCTGACTGTCATCAACATCTGTCTCACCAGTGACAACATTTACCTAACCACTAGTAAACCATAGAGGACATCTAGCACTAATCAGCAGTCTAGTCAGGAGAATCACATTCATAAACACAACCCTGACCATAAACATGAAGCCTGTGAATTTGTTTCATCAGTGAGTTGCTCTACTGGTGGCCTGGCACAGCCGCACACTGATTTTGTTACCGTTGTTTACTACACAAAACACAGTCTGGGCACTGAGGGATCCAATCTGTTTGGAAAAGGGAATGGGCCTTTACAAAAATTCATAGCAGGTGATTGGATCAACCATCTGTCAGTCATTAGCTGTCTGTCCAATCAAAGGAACGTCATACGGCACTACACCAGAGCCAGACAATCTGCAGCCACTGCTGGGCGGTCACACTTATCTTACAAGCTCCGTTAGTTTAAATTCCAATGTCCGAGCATAACTTCAACCATGGCGAACGTTGACACATATCCTGCAATGCCCAACATTTTTTTCAGATGAATGAAATGCAGCGTGACCGTCCCTTTACAGCGATAGAGAGCAAGCATATTGGTGAGGGTAATGCTGACTGTTTTTCCATGATTTTAAGTGCTTTCATAAGAAAAATCTACATTGATGCCCTGTGTTGTTTCCTGGTTCAGTGTAGGGTATCTCCTCATGTGGTCATCACCTAAAGTAGTCCGTCAAAAGGAGCTGATTGGTCTGACGATTTTTGGGTAGGAAACCAAATGCTTAGGTTGGAGAGTGGCCAGCCAGTTAGACTATCAATATCAACAATGTAATACTGTATTAGTCCATGTAAATAACGTTTGCAAGTTTTGTTGTTGCTTGATTCCTTAAAATGGCAAATGGTGTGTGTGTGTGTGGGTGTGGGTGTGTGTGTAGCCCCTTTAGGTGAGCAGCCTGAGCCTGACAGGGGATGGGTGCATGGATAATCACCTTGAGAATCCACTGAACGATTCTGACAGCTCTGAATGGGCTGGAGATACAAACACAGATTTTAAACCCCACCGGGGATTTATTTAATCCTCTGGGAGTTCAAGTTGATTTGAGTGGGGTAAAATGTGTTTGTGTGGGTGCGTTTTAAAAGTATTTGTAATGTTGGAGTATCAGTCGGGCTGGTGTGAGGGCGAAGAACAGAGCTTTTTTTTTTGTTCCCTTATTGTCTCACTTATAAGATACACATTATGCCTCAGCTGTGTGAAAGCAATGGTGAGTGCAAATATGCCGTTTCCATGTCACATTTCATCAGTAATGTTAAAGGCAGATGGTTTGACTAAGCCAATAAGAGTCCAGAAGGAAAGCATGGGACATCAGGCAGAAGGGTAACTGAGGTCATCAAGGCCTTTGGGGGAGGTTGAGAAGAGTGTATAAGGATTAGAGGAATCCATGGCTCTATACCCCTTTGCCATGTCATTTCTGGTTTTTATTGGATTTATTTATTTTACTTCTGTCTGTGTATACAATGTGAAAGATAATTCCACTGTGTTTCAAAGCCCCTTCATCTACTTGGAGCCAAAAAAAAAATGCTTCTACCCTTAACCTTGCAATGGCAAAGCTGGTTTTTGTATGGGAAAAAAAATGCAGTCCGTGTAGCTGTTTGTTTGCTCTTGTCTGATTGCATTTCCTTTAATGAAGACCAGGCTGTGATCTGGGCTTTGAAGAGTGAAGTGATCCTCATCATGTATATTGCACAAGACAATGGACGCTGATTGGTCTGGTTTCACTGATGAAACAGACTCATTACTAAGATGACCTCTAACCACATAAATACACGCACACATGAATTCATGCAGGCACGCACCCATGTAGACCTTACCAAGTCATGCAATGGAACAGTCTGGAGGCTGAGCAGCAAAGTTTGGTTGGGCGTTACCTAATGTAAATCTAATTCACTGTTCTAGATAGATTCCAGGCCAATAATCAAACAAATAGTGGCCATATAGGGTTAAAAATTTTTGTTTTTGGGTCAATCCAGTGGCACAGACTATAGCGATAATTCTTTAAATGCTGGGATGTTACTGATCACATTTCCTGTTGATTGTGGTAACTCACCTGTCGCAGTCCCATCAAGCTCAAGGGGGAATGCAGCCTATTTGAAGAGTTCACGATGCTATTTCAGTCAATGTGTGTGACCATGCACCCCTTTTTCCTAATGCTGGAAATTGGGGCTAAAATCAGAGGCTGCTCCACAGACCATGAATGGGCCATTAAGGTATGAACCAGAGTTTAAACCTCATTGGGGTGCAAGGAGTCACCCAAAACCTGTCACTGCCCCATTATGTGTCCCCGTCTATCCTTCCATCTGTTCATTTGTCCGTCTGTCTGTCAACAGGATAACTCAAAAAGTACTTTACGGATTTGCACAAAACTTGGTGGGGAGGTTGTCCGTTAGCCACAGAAGAGCTGATTAATTTTTCAAGCCAGTCGGCCTTATGGGAGTGTGCCTATGGATGGGGCTTAGCACAAGCAAATGGGTAGTTTCCAAATGCATCAAAGCAAAATTACAAAGCCCAGCAGGGAGGTTGGTTGTGGGTTAAGGTGGCACTCACCTGAACTTCCCCTCTGATTAGCTGAAAGGGTGTGTCCCTTGACCACAACATTGTCATGGTGGGGCTTAGCACAAACAGGGCTGTAGCTTCTAAGTGCACCCACATAATATCTTGAAAACTCGGGAGGAGCTTGGTAATTGGTCGAGGCAGCCCATACCAACTCTTCGTACTGGTTAGCCAAAGGGACATGTCCTATGACAACAGTATTACATACACAGAACATCATGTTATGTGATGGGGAGGTTGGTTTTGGTCCACAGAATCAAAGGTCCAATCAGCCTTAAGAAGGCATGGCAGTGCAGGGCTTAGCACAGACACAAACATAGTTTCCCAACGTAACATTGCAGAAACTGGTGTGCATGTTTACCATGGGTCAAGGTGACACTGACCAACTTTCCCTGCTGATTGGCTTTAAGAGGTGTGTCCTACGACAATGACCTTGCCACATCTCACATCCCAGTGACATCACAAGATAAAGGGTTAGTTCTCCAGTTTCTAGCTTAGAGGAAGTGGTGCATAGAGTACAACAACAATGTACTGTGTGCGAGCTCTTCAGATGGGTTGCATTGCTTTTTAAAAAGAGGAGAGCAGAATGTTAAAGGGCTCTCTGTTGTACATTAAAATGGCTACCATTCAGTCGTTGCAGCCATGCTGCAATAATAGGAGCATCACAATAAACTGTAATTTTAACTGCAGCTAATAGCTCGCTAAGGCTGTGCAATACAGACAAAATAAAATATCATGATATCTTTGATAAAATGCATCAGCACAGATATATTATGACAATATTGTAGGGATGGCTATTTTATTTTCATAGGATATCTAAACACAGGAGATTTCTAATCAATAGTAATGTGGATATGAAGACCAGGCAGGTAAAGGCAAATAACAGAACAGCTACAACAGTCTAATAAGTTCAGAAGATTGCATCCCTTTTCTGTAATGCAGCCTTTAAAACCTTGAAAAGACAACAAATATGATGTATCATGACATTACGATACCCAAAATCCCAGGCGATATCTAGTCTCATATCATAATATTGATATAATATTGATAGATTGTCCAACCCTATGGCTTGCTTAAGATAGCAATGAGGCATCAGTGTGACAGAGGTCTTGCAAAGGCCTCAGCAGCTGTTAACATGAGCCCATAATACAATGCAAGATGCTAATAGATTATTAATTGAAGCTAAAATCAAGTGTATGGTACTTTCTAGGAAGACCAAATCATTCATATACAAAATAATAATAACAGTAATTTTTGTGGTGTGGCTCAAATTGCTAAAATGGCACTCTTGGCTAAAATGAGATCAAACACAGAGGTCCCTGGAAATTTTGATCCAACAAAGCCAGTTTTATATAGCATTCTTCCTGGGGTGGTTGGAGAAAATCACTAACATGGTTATTCCAGATGAGATGGACTTGGTGGAAGTATCATAACAAGTGCAATACAACCCTGAGGAAAAAAAAAATACTGAGGCGCAAACCTTGCTTATTTTATCAGAAACACAACAGAAAATCATCATTAATATGCCTCATATAGTCAATCTTAAAGAAAATGCTACGTGTAAAGCAAGTTTAACGGAAAACCCCTTTCATCCTGGCGGGACAGTTGGCTTTTATGCAACTATACAGTACTTCACCAACAGCATTACCACCTCATTAACAAGTTCTTAGCTCAAGCCTGCTCTCAATCCTGCTTCCTGCCTCCCCAACGCAAGAACACAACATAATGAGATCAGTGCCAATTCTATCTAATCTAGCTGCTTACTGTGGAGTTAAGCAAGGTATTTACTGGCTTAATCTATCCAGAGGGTTTGAACCTGCAGCTCTGTTTATATATCACTTACAAACATATACCCAGTATGCTGTCGCTAAGTGGGATCCGGCCATAAAACCATAAAACTAGTTTGTCCAGTCACACAAATGAACTAACTGGCCACCACTCATATTACAACTACCAGCACCGAGAGCCTGTTTCCATAAAGTTAAATTTGTGCACAAAATGCAATCAAACACAAAGAATCAAAAGAATGAAGGCATGTCCAAAAATATAATATGTCAACCAAAACAGCACATCACCTTCTAAGTACAACATTTGGTCAGTAAAAAGGGCTTGTACATGCAAAGTTTCCAGCTGTGATGGTAACCAGCAGCTTTTGATCTCATATATATTGCGTAGAGGATGGTACTGATGTTGCAAAGTGTGTAGACTTTCGCTGTACACAAGTGTGGTCTAGATAGAAACAGTTTTTGGTGGCGGCTGAATGAAAACTGCATTGATGGATTTTGAAACTTGTGCACATTGAATGCATTTTGCGTCCGCATCCATGAAAAATCAGTCACACTTTTGGTCCACATGGAATGGTACTGTACAATCTTCATAATGCATCAGAAATCAGAAATGCTTGTAACCAATTACTAAAACCTGAAGAAGTCAAAATAGTAAAGTGGTTGACTTCTAGGGACATGTTCCTGATATGGCTGCAGCCCCCTTTGCACAATCCACATCTCAAATGACTCTCAAAGTTTTTTTTTTGTTTTGTTTTTTTTAATCCCTCTGTAACTCTAACCTTCTCTGTTTTTCTTTATCTCTTTATCTTCTCTTTATCTGTCTCTTGGTCTCTTTATTTCTTGTTAATTTTGTGTTAATGAAGGGGATCAGTGAGGGATGACAGGCTTCATCAGTGTAGCTCATGAAAAGGGTGAATGTCACTATCTATCTATCTAACTATCTATCTATCTATCTCTATAGATAGATAGAAAGACTGATATAGATGTATAGATAGAGATAGATGTATTTGGTGTATATAGTATTCCTTATACTATCAACTGATTTTCACTAATGTACTGTGGAACAAATAACTATTGATGGTAAAAAGTGACAGTTTGCTGCAAACACAGATAAACATTAATCTCTAATTACAGAAACAAAATGCTTAATAGAAAATGTGCACTGAAACAACATGCAGCTGCAGTAAACCACTGAACATCATAGACATCTGCACGAGAGGAGACAAATGAGCCACAATACGACCCAAAAGAACATTTCAGTATTAAACTGGAATAAAAATAGTTTGGTTATGTAGCAAGCCTCCATCTCATTAGAAATGGCCTGTTTTTAGGCAGAGACTCTGACAGTACTATAATGAGGAGTTGAAGAGAGGAGAAAATGTATAATGTATTATCTCTCCTTTCATCCTAAGGATGAGAGGAAGGACAGTTTCTGTGGGACGTCCAAGTGTTGGTCACGGATTGTGTGTGTGCATGTGTGTGTGTGTGTGTGTGTGTATACTTGCATATGTGTAAGGATGCTTATCGCTGTCTGTGTGTCATATCTGCATTTGTGTGTGCATGTGTATGCATGCGCTTGTGTGAGTGTGTGTGTGGGTGAAATCTTTCATGTACCTACAGTATGTGCAGAGACGAAAGCGCTTGGCCTCCCCTTGTGAGATCCTAGCTTATGAAACAGGGGACTCCCAGCAACAGAGAGGGAGAGAAGGGAGGCGCAAGGAGAACCGACTAACCCTGAGAAACAGGAGAACAAATACGCAGCTCCAAAATTCTTCAAGTATAATTCCTGTAACTAAACAATACACACAACTTTGCAAAGTAGCCTCGGCCTCTTAGAGTGAACATTCAGTACGTATGACATTTCTGTGATTATGAATGATGTGATTGTGTGAGATCAGGGTTATCAGGGCTATGACCCCGGTGCCATCATTAACCACAGATGGTGTGAATGCACTGCACAAGGTTTGACTATCATTCTCAGGATCGCTCCATCTGATCCACTGCAAACCATATGGTGCAGCTTCACTTCAACACGCGCGGATTAAAAGTCTGGTCTCCGCAGCCCTGGATATTTAGTTCCTGTAATCTCACATTGGGAAGTTGTAAACACTGGACTGACTGACAGATTATTGACAGTTTTTTTTCCTCAGTATTGCAAGTGAGATATTAATTAGCATGTACAAGATTTTCTTTTGCAACTTGATATATTTTTTTTTTTCAGGGGATTCTACAGTGTACTAAATCTTACAAAACAGATTGTCTAGAGGATTTTTAGTCTGAATTCTTGAATGGACAGTCTTTTGATACTGTAGTTCTGTTACACATTTAGATACACCAACACTTTAAAGTCACATATCAGTTTGGTTACTTTACCTCCATGTAACTCTGCCTAGGTATCAGTAATCAGCCATTTGAGCAGCACCTAACTCCGTTACCAGTATGGTTGTCCAGGTCTTTATTTACTTCCACTCATTTATACACTAATCTAAACTAAAATTATAGTTCTGAATTGGCACGGGCAGAGTAAAAGGGCAGAAGTGTTGACACGTCTCAGCAGCAGGAAGGCTCAACATGTAGTTAACAGAAATTTACTCTCTGCTTAGTCTAATTTGCTTCGTTTATTTATTTTTTTAATACACAAATAGAAAAATCATAAACCACCACCGTTTTTCTCAGCGTGTCTGTGGGTCACCGGCAGCAACTGGAACCCTTGTTCCCCCAAACAGGAGGTGGTGGTTAAGACACTGACCGTCTCTAGTAACCAGCTACAGTCAAATTCTGTTTTTCTGCCTGAAAAGTACAGTATCTATTTTTTTGGGCTGGTCTGCTAGCATTTTTGCCAGAGAAATAAGATAGTGGAGGCTCCTGTAGCAATTTCAACGTTGCTAGGAGATGGTGCATATCTACAGATATGAAAATAAATAAATAATTTTACCTCAGAAATATCTATTTATTATCTATCTATCTATCTATCTAATATCTATCTATTTATATCTATATCTATTTCATTTGAGATGTGGATTCTACAAAAGGGGCTGAAACCATGTCACCAAGATTTCCCTTGTATTCAACCACTTCGCTATTTTTTACCATTTCTTTTTTTTTTAACAGTTGGTAACCAGCATTTCTCATTTGACATGAAGACATTAAGACATGAAGAAACATGAAGATTGTTTGCCCATCACATCCTCTTCACTGCACCAGCACAGCAGCAGTGACTACACGTGTCCACTATGTGTTGTCAGGAAAGCGGAAACACCTACAGCAACATAATGACGTGGCTCTCTGGCTAACTCTAGCCCGTGCAAAAGCAAAACACTTCAAACGGACACTAGAACCAGCACCGACCTAGTACTAAGTTCTTGGTGTTGGAAAACAGGGGTGAAAGCAAATGTGCAATAAAAAAGTGTCTCCAAATCCAGGAATATCTGATGAGAGTACGATCAAGGATGTAATCTTTGTTGACGATACAATCCAGTGCCCAAGAATAATGTCACTGGACAAATTTGAAATTTGAAAGGCCAATGACATGCAGGGGGAGCCATCAGACTCTGATGGGAATCAGGTTCCCAGTCGGGACAGTAAAGCTGCCAACAGACATCTGGGGGCGCTAGTGCAGCCAGCAGCTATACAGGTGCAGGCACATTTACACGTGTTACACCCAATTTAAACATTCCTGTAATGGGAAAATATTTATGAATTCATCGTGGTTAAATTATTTAGATTATGTTGAATGTGACACGGAGGAGCACTGATTAGCCAGTAGTCAGCTGGTAGATTGTATTAGGCACTGATACAAGAGGAAATAATAGGGATTGTGACTTTAATATGGTACGCTATTAATCTGCTATCACATGTCATCTGTAGGGACTTGGCCTCAATGGAGTAATCTGCTGGGTATGGCTCAATCACACACACACACACACATACACACACACACACATATATAATTGTGCTGAGGAGTCCCTGGTAAGTCATACAATCGGTTAATTGTAATTTCTTGCTACTGTAATTATTCAACTGTGTGGTGATAATTACTAGATAATAGAATGGAAGTGGAAGCTGTCATGATACTGTAATTATTTTACGAGATTTTCCGCACATGTTGTATCTACACGTAACATGGGTGGAGTGTTGTACTGTTTAACGTTAAATATACAACTCCTCTTCCCATCTCTCCTCACCTCCGTCCTGTTTTACTGAGCAGTTAAGTGGTTTCTCTTTCTACCCTTTTCTCTGGTATATTCTCCTCCTCTCCTCTCCTCTCCTGTATAACAGCTGTGGTTGCCTGCAGCGGTTAGCCAGCACGTCTCTGTGAGTACATACACATATGTATTTGTGTGTGACGTGCGGAAAAAGCGGTAGGCTTTGGTAGGCTATAACATTCTCTGATACAATCAATAGTGACAGATATACAGCTAATTAGTGCAGCACTGGCCAGGCTGTCCTCACCTCTCACTTGGCCGCTGTGAAATTGGATTAATTTACCTCGCCTTTATACGCCACCCATGGAATTCAACCATTAGCAAGTTGTTGTTGTTTTAATGAGCATAATTTTTGCTGTTACAGTTTTATTTTGGAAAGAAGATTTTTTAAAAGGACTATATCAGTGCCCTTGCATGTTTCAGTCATTTACTCTGCTGCACCTACACTTTGTATTACCACTGAGTAGGCATATGATTATAGATTTCTGAATATTTATCGAATATTTACTCGATTACCCTAAGTAAAAAAGTAGTTGGGCAGACTAACTAGCTCATCATAACTTTTATGGAGCATTAAATTAAATCCACATCACACTCATCATGCAACACTATCTGGAAGCATCCAAGCTTCTGAACAGCACGTGAATACACCAGAAATTATGTAGACCTCTCAAATACAATGATATATGTTTAGGTAACTGTGACAAAAATAAACCTGTTGCAGAATTTTCACTATGATGGATTACCTATCTCAAGTGATGTTCAGATCTCATGGTATTGGCTTGTGTTATTCACTCTGGGCCACAGGACAATTCACTCAATACATGTGAATGCCCACACACTTTCCTAAGGATAAACTCTGAAACTCCAGGGTCTCCCTTGGATTTGTGATGCCACAGGGCTGTAAATCTGGCACTGCTGCATAGACAGTTAATGACTAGGTTATTTACTTTGTTGACCCATAAGATTTTTGCACAAGTTCCTGAAGCACACAGAGGTTTTAATCATGGTTCATACCTGTTTGCTATGCTCAAACTCCATGTTGGGCAGATCCCTCAATTTGGCATCTTATATCTCCAAAAAAAATTATAATTTATTTATTTATTTGTCTATTTATGTTAGGATCCCCATTAGGTGTGGCTGCAGTAATAACTATTCTTCCTGGGGTCCATGCAAAAAACAAGACAAGACATTCAAACATTACATTATGGACAATCTACAGTATCAACAAAAATAAAATGAAATAAAAAGAGAAAACAAATAGTTCTTTCACATTCACATCACTCCAACAGTAAAATTTAAGTAAACAGCACAGATAGTAAGTATATAAATCTGCACAATATTACCAGTCTACAGAGAAACGCTGCATAAGTTAGGACCACAAATATAGTTGACCTACACATACAGAATATCATATGTAGCCTAAATTGATTTCTTTCTGAATAATTGCTGTTCTTAATCTCTTATTAAAACTGCTCTTCCTGGTAATCTTGGTTAAATGTAGTGGTAGTTTGTTCCAGTTTGACACAACTCCATAACTTACTTTTTTTTAATGCATTGGTTTTAGGTAAAGGTAATGTGAAGTGTTCCATGAAGGCATGTCTGGTGTCATAGTAATGTCTATGATTGATGTGTTTTAGCTGTAGGTTTTCTCAAGGCACAAATGTTTCTTAAATACTGGACCAGGCTGCCTGGCAGTCTCTCTTCCAGCTTCATCCATTACAGCCTGGCAGGCATCCCCTCCACACTGTCTGTCTTTGTCCCTCATTGAGCAGTGAAGAGCAAGGCATCCAGCTCTGTTTCAAATTAGCTGGATCTTATTAAGTGCTTGTTTTGAAGCACTAGACCAGATTGCTGAACAGTAATAAAGGCGGGATAAAACTAAAGACTGTATTACTTCCTAATTTTTTTTTTTCTGGTTAAAATTAGAGCACCTTCCGATTATGGAAATTTTGGCAACCATATTATTAATGTGAGTTGACACTTCAGTGTTACCTCATGTGTGACACCCATCAGTATGGACTCTTTAATCAGCAAATATCATGATCTTAGTTAGTGGTGAGTAATCAACTCTTCTTGAAGCATATCGTTAAACTCCTTAGTGCCTTCTGCAGATATATACAGTGTGGTATCATCAGCATACATGGCTATATGTGAATTTTTTTAATAGACATGGGAGATCATTTGTAAATAAGTAACATAGGAGAGCTTTTCCATTTCCTCTATATTTACAATTAACGTCAGATCCACATTTTTGCATACATATGTTCTTTGATTAGTCAGACAGCTTACCATTCACTGGCAACATTTGATTTCTTATTGTATCCACTTTACCTGTGAAAACCTTTACAATAATTGGCTATATCTTGAGGTTTGGTAATTAATCCACCAGCAGATTCAGAAATGATGGAGTTCACTTTAACTTTACCCATTACTTCATTTAGGGTTCTCCATAACTTGTTGCTGTTACCTTTGATTTCCTCAATCTTGGATTGAAAATATTATTTTTTTTGTTTTTTCCCCCCTTTTGTTTATTCATTCTGGGAACAATAAGTATATCAATCAGCTGAGCCACCAGATGTGATAGTAGCTTTTTTCAGTTGGTCCCTCTCGGTCGTACACCTTCTCAACTCCACATCAAGCCAAGGGGCTTTAGGAGCATGTTTGTCACAAGTAGATAAAAACAGATGCATTGTAAGCGAGCCTCTGTATAAGTTAATTTAGCCACATTATCCCACTGTATCTTATTCATGTCTTCAACAGATGCATTTTCACAAAATTTATTTCTAAATTCTTTTGTATACCACTTTGGGCCCTGCATTAGGAACCATTGTTTTCCTAGCCATTGCAAAGATTTTCTGATCACTGATGCCTTCTGGTATTGATTCAGATGGCCAATTCTTAGTCCTCTCTTTAATAGTTTAGTGGCTTATGGCACTATTGACAACCTAATGATACACAGTCATTTAATGTCAATTAAAACTAGGATGTCACGACAGAGTTTCTTTTTCATCTCACAGTTACATCACAAACTGAAGAGTTACTTCTCCAGTCTCTATTTTTAGGAAAGAGTTGTGCATGTGCACAACTGTAACGGTCACGAGGTACTGAAATAATTTGTGAAAAAGGTGGCATTCCCCTTTAAGTACAGCTACAAAACAAGACGCTCATGTGTGTGTGTGTGTGTAAGGATAAGATTATGGTTAGGGTTAGGGTTCGGTATGTTATTGTCATGATTTGGGCTAGGGCAAGCTTCCAGGAAATGAATGTAAGCCTATGTGATGTCCCGCAAACTGACCTAAGTAAATGTGTTTGTGTGAGTGTGTGTGTGTGTGTGTGTGTGTGTGTGTTTATGCTTCTTAAAGGCAGGAATTGCTAGACCTTGTTCACACTGCCAGGCCAAATCTGTTTTTTGGAATATCCACGTTGAATCCTGATTGATTTTGGAAAGTCCG
>OMLB01018686.1:0-11488 GCA_900302555.1 Myripristis jacobus | reverse complement strand
GGACTGTCTGCCTTGAGATGTTGCCACCAGCAGAGTCCAGATTCACCAGGATGGCCTTGGCGGTGATCCTCGGATTCTTTTTCACCTCTCTCACTATCCTCCTGGGCAGCACAGGTGTCGCTTTAGGCTTCCGACCACGTCCTGAGATTTTCCACAGTGCAGAATGTCTTGTATTTTTTAATAATACTTTGCACTGTAGCCACTTGAAAACATTTAGATATGGCCTTATAGCCCTTTCCTGACTTGTGAGCAGCCACAATGCGCAGCCGCAGGTCCTCAGTGAACTCCTTTGTCTTGGCCATGACTGTCCAAAAACCAACTGCAGAGAGCTGCTGTTTTTCACCTGTTGAGAGTTGATTAAAACAGCTGTTCCCAATGAATCAGGGTAATTAGGATGCTTTAGAACAGCTTGGACTATTTGGAATGGTATAGAACTTTGGATTCTCCCATAGAGTGTGACAGTTTGCAAAGGGTATGAATAATTTTGGACATGCCACTTTTTGTTCAAATGTAAATAAAAGCTTAGAAATATTTCTTTCCACAGTGATGCCTCTTGTACATCGTCTTATTATCTTCTGGGAGATGCCTGTGTCATTTCCAATTAATAAAAAACTTGCTGGTTGAATAAAAGTAACTTTAAGTCAAAATTTGCCAGGGGTATGAATAATTTTGGGCTTGACTGTATGTGTCATCCTAGCCATTTTCATCGCTACTTGGTGTACTTAATCAGCAGCACTGTCTCAATACATAAAAAACGTACTCATATGTAATGGATCAAAGACGTAATTCATCATTAAGTGCAGCAGAAATCAATTCACAAAAGCAGTCGGAAGATTAGCTCCAAAGTCTGGCAACAAGCAAAGAGCAAAGACCATAACAGAGTCACTCAAATGTTATTGTTTCACCAAGTTACCAGCCTGTTGTGGTTAACTTACTCATTTATCTGGCAAAGACAAATGTTACCGGCAACTGGCACGTTGTTGGAGACCCTGGATGTATTTATTTATCTTTCTAAGCCTTGGGTGCTTAGAAATGCACCTATCATGTAAAATGTATTATTATTATTATTATAAGAAATAGTAGTAGTAGTATTGGTATTACTACTACTACTACTACCACTACTACTACTTTAACTACCATACCATCATCATCATCAATGTTCCTGGCATTATCATTATTATTATTATTATTATTATTATTATTATTATTATTATTAGGAGTAGTAGTAGTAGTATCATATTAAGATGCTGATATAAGGTGCCAAAAGGGCAATAATGCAGTTTTGTTATATCATTAGGATTATTAATGGTAATGGACAGTGATGATCAAAATATCTGGCATATTATAATAATAATAATAATAATAATTTCAGCCAAAGTGCAGAATATGAAATGAAGTTGACTGTAGTTGATTGGCTCATGCATATTTTCCATTTAGAAATGAGTCATAGCTATAGTCTTTCTGGTAGATCTGTGGTTCATCACATCTGCCGATATAGGGTATGTGAGTGACTAGTCCTCTAGACCTGTACAGCCTGCAGCTGAAGATTACTTTTCACAACCACTACAAAACTATACTTAAAATGACACTAGGTTTAGGTCTATGCAACATGTGCAGACAGTACATGTGATGGAACTGAGAGATAATACCTTACATAATTTTCCTGGTTTTGGTGCCATTCCCATCAACTTTTTAATAAGACCTGGGGACGATCAAAGTTGTTTAATACTTTTCCAGACCTGAGCAGAAGTTTAGGGTTTGCCACTCCACCAACTCAGACTGCACAAACTAAACATGAACAATGTTGTCTGCGAAGAGTGTTGCATGAGAGTCACACCACTAAAGCCACATTAAACTCTACACATAAAACCTCAAATGCCCGTGCTTGAGGTATGAGCTGGGTTCCAATACAAGCTCTCTTCTCCTCTCCATCACACTAAATGTCTTCCTCAGCCAGTCTGTGTGCGCCTAAAGGCTCTCTTACCCTCTCTAGATCCAGCCAGCTGGCTTTCTGAAAGACCACATTCTTCCATCTGCTGCTCAGCACAGTCACAGGAGACTCATCACTTGCTGCTATGAACAAGGAGCCATATAATGCCAACTTGCCTGTAATGCTGGACTGAGGCTGCATTCAGATGCCTTTCACAAGCACATACACCCAACAAAGGTAAACACTTGGGTCCGAAAGACTAACAGCAGTGGTGAGGTGGAGATCTAGTGAATTGTGCCTTTATATTTCTATACAACTTGGCAGTTCTTTAGAGGCATCCCTAACAGTGTGTCCCTGAACCCCCCTGCACTTAAGAAAAGGGAAACTTGGCCAACGACGACATGAAGTAGAAATACCGGGACACAATAGAGCTATAGGATAAGGGGGTTTGCATGGCAATGACTCTCTTCTGGGAAAGTTGATCTGATCTAACCCTAACCTTTTATAAATCCATTACAATACTCTGCTCTGCCGTGCTGTTGTGTACCTTGCTTGGTAAGGCAAAGTAATTAAACGGCAGCTCAAAACATGCTATTGATGCCCATGTGTACATGTAACATTGGCTATGCACGTTTCCATTTAAACTTGGCTAAGGGGTTACCCACTCAGCCTGCTAGCTGGGGCTAAATGCTAACGTGGGCTGGCTAACGTTCACTGCAAAACATCCAAACTTTACACAGTGTGAGCACGGTCAACGGCGCCGTTCAGTGACTCGTTAAAACACGGCGTTGTGTGGACTCACCTTAATTTGTGTGTGTGTGAAGGCCTGTTAAATCCTTGTTTGTAGCTCTCATTTCTTCCACTAGCAGTCCAACATATGTCTATGGAGCAGCGCCGGGACTGTAGACGTGTCTGCAGACTGGGCTGCTAACGTTAGCTACAGTTAGCCAGTTCGCTAACCAGGACAGTTCGTCCCAGCGGCCTCAAGATGGCGCTGTCAGTCATTCGCGTTCATTTGCACGGCGCTCACGTTAAGGGCAAAGGCAAAAACCAAGCGAAATTCTTGACAACAGCTGCAAAACCGGCTCAGATACAGAGCCCTCCCCCTTCAGCTTATAGATATGTCATAAATCACACTCACAGAGAGAGTTTCCCGATCAAAAATCACCTGCCGCCAATTTTTCATTTGAATTTTCTTGTATTGTATCTTGGTATGGATGCCAATCAATGCTCTTGTGACAGAGGATCACAGGGCGATTTTGTTGTGTGAATTCCTATATTTAACTGGGTATACTGGCCCATCCTTAACATGTAAAACACACACACACACACACACCTAGATAGACTTATAGATAGACAGACAGACAGATAATTTGTTTGTTTGTGTCATAAGGGCAAGTAAATGCATGTGAAGGAGTCGGACAGGGGAATTTAGGTGGACTTGGACCAGTTGTGGTCTCAGTAGACCTGCTAAAGGAAACAATTGTGTTCAGTTCCCAAGTAAAGTTAGACAATAACATCTTACACCTTGTCCACTTAATTAGTGTCAGTTTGTTCCTCAGAGTACCACATGACCCTTTGCTCATTTAAAAAGTAATATTGCAAAACACTTAATTTATAACACAGCTTCTTACCTTGAAAACCCATAATTGTGACCAGTTGCCTTGATGTCCAGTGTTGTTCTCATCCTTCATAAAATCCACTTAATGGGACAACATCCCCCCTCCTCCGGGGTATGGCTATTTTTTTAAAAATTTAAATAATTACAGTGCATTTTGAACATTTAGAGGATTGTGATAAAAAAAATAATCAATTGTTTCTTTAGACTTCAAAAGTAATTTATTATACTTCACATTACTGATGGGAAAAGTGTAGACTAAGGTGTTGTCAACCAGTTGAGCTACACTAAGTTGGTAGTATGATTTGAACTAGCCTGTGTGATGAGGTAAGGGTATGTAACAAGAAATCTTCACACACAAGGCTCCTTTCTTAATAGGGTTGTTAATATGGTTCCTTTGTAAAATAGGGTTTGTAGCTTACGTGTATCTGTGCAGGAAGGACTTCATGTTAAAAAGTTTGGGAGCAAAAAACCTGCACTTGTTTAAGTATTAGATTATTATGATTAGGTGACTTGTAAAACACATGCACTTGTATTATATTCAAAATGTTCAGCACTAGAGATCTAAAGCACAGCCATATATTGTACACGCTGTGTTCTATATATATATGCCACCATAGTATAGACAAGAAAGGTAGGAATTATGAGTCAGTAAATAGAAAATTTGTCATTTAATGCAACATAATTGTGACTGAATTACAATTAATCTCATGGAAATAAATCACCAAACTGACAGACAGGATGTTTCATACAGGTATATATTACAATGTGCCTTGTTATATAATACAGTCAGGTTCCGTTTTAATAAAAATAAGCACTGGAAGGGAGAGCGATATTTTGTAATTTTATTGTAAATTGGACATTATGCACATTACTTAGCGATTAATGACTTTGTTAATTAAGCTTGTTAAGTTGTCATGAACTCCCAGCGCTGAGTGACAGCTCAGACGATGGAGAGTCAAAAGGCAATTTAGCCAGGAGAGCTGCAAGCTTGAGATCTTACATACGGGGCAAACCGTGAGGGAAGTACCAGAATGAGGAAACAGGAACATTGAGTGGCTGACAATGGTGACTGCTTGTGCCAAAGATACCAGTCAATGAACACAAAGAACTTCTTTTTTTTTGTGGTTGCTGTTGACTGCACGGGGACAGTAACCGTGTTGTGGATGGAGACTTTCATTTTAGCCAAAATATCTGAGCTCTTTTGTAAATGCAGACAGAATTCTCCCGATAATCATTTTGTTTCACCATCGTTGCAAATTCATTCGTTTTTCGGCAGGTCAAACTAAAGGTGTGGTCTCACTGACACAATAAATATTGCACACGTGATATTGTATAAGGGTGTTTTTGCATACAAGTAACCCCCTCTCTCTCCTATGTCTTGTAATATTTCCTCGAGTTATACCTTCCCAAACATGATTATCACCATCACTTTATATTCACTATGCAGAGAAGTTAAGTGTCTGTATAAAAAAATATCAGTAAAAGTAGACATCTGAAGTGTAAGGTGACATCTTGCTGTGAGACCAAACCTTTGTTTGTCCCCGTTTGTCTAATTTTTGTACAAAGACAATACAACTATCCAGTCATGCAATGTTGTTTGGGGGTGGGGTGGGGTGAGGGGTTGTCTGTTTTATTATTCTCCTCTGTTTTTAAGCGTTCTGCATCTCCTTGCCAATCTTGTAGCTCAGGATCTTGTTCCAATCGATTTTGGTGCGCGTCACGGGAAGCTGGCGGCGTAAGGCTTTGAAGGTAGTGTCCGACATGGTCTGGTAATTCTCGTTGATGGCGGTCTGGTGGGAAAGGAAGAACAGAGAGAAAACAGAGAGAAAGAAAGAAATTAGTCATTTGGAAAATCCCTTAATGGAGCGTTTCTACCTGCCTTGGAAGGTCAGGAAATATATGAATATTTCCTTTCATTTCCAAATCTTGAAATGATTTTCCAGGTCTTGAAAAGTTTGAAGATGACACACAAGAAGTGCAACAATAAATTTAACAAAATGATCTTTCATCTTAAAAGGATGAAAACCACAAGCCAATCAGAAAGTCTGGTTTCCATTACATTACTGAACATCAAGTAATATCTTCAAACCCACACAAAAATTTTGATCTGAGAAAAGTTTGGAATTTGGAATAGGAAAGGTGTAGAAGCAGTATGATAAGAAACGGGGTACACAACTACATTTACAATCACATGATGATGAAACTTCTTTCTTTCGTGCCGACAATACAAAATCCCTTTAGTAAGTTATTAACACACAAAAGAATGCCCTTACAATTCCAGTTTTTATGCAATCTCATTTCTAATCAGGTAAGTTTTCATTCATTCTGGCTTGGTATACAACATTACAAGCTATGTCACCTCTACACTCATGTTATGCTCGTATGTTTGCTAGAATCCAGTGGTTTAATCTGTAGGAACTGAGGATCTGTTTCTGCCAAACTGGTGTTCCAACTGACTTCAGGGATTCAGAATAATCTTTTAAAACCACTAAGATGCTTTTAAAACAACATGTGTGCTCAACCTGTCCCTTCTTTTCTTCCATAAATATAGGTTAAAAAATATCCAGTTCAGATTATTACATACCTGATAGTCATTCTCTGCAGCCTCCATGATCTTGATGAACTCCTTTGCAGTTGAAGCCTCATTCTGAGAGGAAACAGAAATAGAAGATAGAGTGGGAGATGAGTCACTTAGAACAATTTCAGCCAGGATAAAAGTTTCATAAACCAGGATCTGGGATTAGCATCCGACCAAATGCGGGTAGATTATGCCAGTGCCAGGTAGATGCAATGTATTTACCAGACACATTGTTGTGTAGAAATAAAAAATACCAGAAAATAAATAAATAAACACACGTATGTTCACACAGTTATAGGGATCACAGAATATGAGACATTAACTCCCAAAAACCTTCTCTTCATTCAGATGCTCTGATTGGACGTGTCTGTGGCCTGCTTTTATCTCCAGTTAAAAACATGCAGAGGGGGTAAGCAGAAAACGGTAGCTTGTGTGTTTATATGAAAATCAAAACTAAATAATAACTAACGTGGCCCTACCTTCTAGTAAAGCATCCAAGTGTCTGGTGCATTTTTTTTCACCCACTAAATACAGTGGCTGGTTCAACAAAAATATATTTTCAGACCCTGACACAGTAAAGACAGGGTGGGACAGATGCACACATCTGCACTGCAAATAAATTGGACGTACAAATACCAAATATGATCAACCTGACACAAGCTACACTTTCAAATACAGCAACCCCTGGTAGTGCTACCTCATTTAGGGAGGGAAATAAAAAGGAGGGCTGCTGACAGTCATCAGCCCTCTGTATGAAGAATCACCTTGCATTTATGTTACAAATGGATAGAATCAAAAAACTTCATATATTATATTTCAGTTACTTGAGGGGGTATATTTTAAGTATTTCCAAAGACTGCAGGCAGGTAGTTAAGTGGAATACTCTATTACGTTTCCATGTTGCTACAGTGCATGCTCTATGCCACAACTTCAGTAAACACCCATGATGGTCATGATGTACTCACAGAAAGTGACATGGACTCCTGGACCTCTTTGTGGCTCACCAGCTGAACATTTCCATCTTCATAGTAATGAACCTGGAAGATTAGGTTACATTCACTTACACTGGGTTTACATCTAGTTCAGTGCAACAACAATGAAAACATCAAGTGTGGAGAAAAAAGAACAAATTAGTCCAGATATAAAGAAAATGAAGACTTACATATATAGGTGACACACATATACACACACACACACCTGGATTTTCATGATGCCTGCCACTTGAGTGGTAGAGGGGGAGAGGGTAAATTTCCATTCTGACCTCCAGCGTCCGTTCCTGTGTAGAGAGCCAGAGAGAAACCAGACATTTGTCACTGTTCTTACTGTTAGAGGAGGGCAATGGCAAGCAAAAAGGAGGGTAGCTGCTGGTGTCAAACTCTTTGGGGAGTCAGTGTTGCTTACAGGGAGAAACAATGTCCTCCAAACTAGACCGAGGTAAACAGGCACTGCAGGGTGTGTTTTGTTACAAAGCCCCAACGCTGCTTCAGGACATTTAGTCATCACAAATCTGTTAATTTTACTGTATTTGTATTGTTATGTTAAGTAGTTTAGACTGCTGCTGTAATTTTGCACTTTGTAAATTAATATCGTTCTTCCTCTTTTTTTTTTTAAATTCTAAAAGCACTTTGAATTGCCTGTGTATGACGTGTGCTATACAAATAAAGCTGCCTTGCCTTGCTTTGCAGCAACATTTGAGTATTCTATCACACTTTTCTGAATGAGAAGGTAGAATCTGAAAACAAAGGGTCTCCTTCTTCACTTGAAACAAGCGGTACTTGAACTGCCTAATGCCCCAACATAGCCACCATGACATATTTAACATAACCAGATATGCTAATGCGGCCATTCTTCAATTTGCATGTTTTTCTTAGTCATCATACTTGTCTTCCCGAACACACGGGCTGTAACATGAACATGAAATTTTTACAGGACTACACTTATGGGAAAGTACCTTTTACATATTACAATACCACTACTACAGCACCACTAAAATCTCTGTCTTGTGCACATGCTAAATCATCAGCATACAAAGTTGGTGGGTTTTATGGCAGTCCTCTTGTCACTTAAATGTAAGTAAGTAGTTCCCATAAAAAAATCAGTTTTTCTTCATTAATTCAAAATATGTTCAAAGCATCCAAGAGGTTAACAAAAGTTTCTTTCATGCTAAAGGGCTTGGATCACGAGTTCAACATGAAAACCGTATGGCCCCTCTGCTCAAGTTCAAGTTTATTTAAAGCCCTTAGTCACTGTTTACAGTCTCAAAGGGCCCCACAGTTTAAAGAAAACAAAATAACACCCCCTGACCTGAACCTTCAAAGAAGTTAAGAATAAACTCCCAAAAACCTTTAAAGCCAAAAAGGAGAAAAAAAAAAACAGGAGGAAATCTTGGGAAAGATCACAGAGAGAGGGAAGCCCCTTCCATGAAAGCACAGAGTGCAACAGGGTGGGCATTTATATTATTAGCTCAAATTAAACCCAGTCAGTCAAGTGAAATTCAATCAAAACAAACATGTCAATTTTAATTTCATAGTCTGAACTGGCCCTAAGGTAACTGAAATAGCCGTGCTATTCAAGGTGACAATAGTGGCAGTCACACACAGGAGCTATGGGATGATGACATTCAACATGCCATAAGCTCCATAAAACCCATCTGCAAAGAGGATTGGTGCGCTCCTTATCCAATCAGATTAACCTGATCAGGGAAGCTCAGTGGTGTTTATGGAGGGACAACAATCTTAAGTCCTCAGAGTGCCAACTGAAGTCATGTCCTGTGCAAATGAAACGACATTTAAAACTAAAAATCTTCTAAAAATTAACTTTGACATGTCTTTGGGAATTCTTAAAGTTGTGATACACCTTAACAAAACCCTGACATTGTACTGCTTTCTGCTTCCAAACTCCCTCAAACAAAACTCAATCCGTCAGTCATCACCATTTTCAGTGGTGTAAAACAAAAAAGAAAAAAAAAAAAAACTTAAATTACTGCATGCAGTATAAATACCTCCATCTCAAACATACCAGAAGTTTTTTGGTTGAAACTGATGGCACTCGATGCACACAATGATGGTTTGATGTCCATCAATGTTTTTCCCGTAAATCTGAGGGGAGAAGCAACACATTGTACATTTAAAATGTTAGGTTAAGAGATGAGCTAGATTTTTTACATTTTTGTTTGATGGTATTAGAAGCTTCAGTGAGTTTTGACTCCAGGGACGAGTAATAAATGACAGTATTTTCCTTTTTGGAATTAAGGACTTCTTTACGTTACGTTGAGTCCATCACTGGGGTTATGGAGCGGGCTGGATGGGACTTACAGTGCAAACCCCGTTGGGGTAGTGCTCCTTGACGTAGGCCCTGACAGCCGAGTCAACAGCGCTCCTCCAGCCCTCCAGGGAGCTGTCGACGTCATGGGGCCGCGGATCGCTGGCCTCCTTCCTCAGGTGGTCAAACTTGAAGGAGATCTTGTTCTTGGGGTCCAGAACCCTGCCATTTCCAAGGTCACCATGCTCTGTGATTAAGACCTGAGCAGGTGAAGAGGAAAAGGAGGAAGAGACGGGGGGCAGAAAAGGAGGGGGAAAAGCAACAAAGAAAGAAAGAAAGAAAGAAAGAAGAGGATGAGATAAATTGAGAAAATGATAAAAAGGAGGATGGCAGGAGAGAGGGGGGGGAAATCATGACAAAGAGGGAATAAAAAGCATGCAACCAAGAGAGGGAAAAACAAAGAGAGAAAAGAATGAAAGGAAGGAGGAAGACAAAGAGAGGAACACAGATGTCAGCCTCAACTTTCCACTGAGTGCCTTCCATCTCAACATGCAGCACAGCCTGCTGGGTAACAGGCGAGGGAATTTCAGCCCATGCTGTGGCAACATGGGGACATGATGACATCTTTACATAAGACAGTGCAATGATTAGTTAAGCAACCACACCGCCACTTTCATTCAGCACTGTGCTACCTCTTCTCAGAAACTCACAACAGGTGGCTGGTACCATGGCACAAAGATAACAGTGTTGGTGTGGACAAAAATTACTAATTTTCTAAGGAATCAAAAAGTACTATGTCAAATTCAGAGTGACTCCTTTCTTCTGTCTTTTAATTCACACCCCACCCCTCCCCCTTATCCCCATGTTTTTTTTTTGTTTGTTATTTACAGGAGCATTTTAATGCTGCTTCTTGTGTTCTAGTGTCCTTTACAACACTGGCTATCTTGTTTCTATTAGGCCATTTTCATGATTCTGAATTTTTTTTTAACTATGTCTGTAGTGTTTGGGGTTAAAATGCACCAAATGAATATCATGACTACATGGCTCTCTGGAGTGTAATTCTCTCTTCCCAAGATGCTGATTTAAATTCAGTACAAATCAAAGACCTTTTGTTATTTCCTACTTTCCTCCAACAGCGGTAGTAGTTTTCTTATTATAGTGCTGTACTGCTGCTGAATGAGTCATCTGAAATGAATGAGCCGCCATAAGAGAGCAACAAACTGGGCGCGAGTGTGATGGAGCAATTAGATAGTCTGAAGAGCACAGTGACAGGAAAGACAGGAGGAACAGTGGACGGCATGACACAGAGCTCACGTGGGAGACTCAAATGTGCAGAGTCATGCAATCCTTCTCTAAACTCTCAGCTACCGCCACACCTTCAGGGGAAGCGGAACAACAAACTCACCTGTTCTTCGTAGCCCTCAATTTTCACCGGGGTAAACTGGTCCACATTGTACTGTGCAAATGCACTTCAGAGAGAGAACAAACACAAAAGTCTAGTTAGATCAATTTCTTTTTTGGAAGTCTGTATGTTGCCCTGACCTTCAGTTCTTCAAATCTTTTACCGATACAAACTCTACCAACAGTGATTTTGACTTTAGAATTTTAAGGACTTGTAAATCTTAAGGACAGATAGTCTGTTCCCTTAAAAAGTATAGTCACGTCACTACAAACCAATTTATCTCCCCCACGCTTTTAAAAAGACTTTTGACCAATCCCCAAATCTTTTCGAGATCTGGAAATCTTATCAACTCAAGAGAGGAGACTTACTGCGCTGCACCTTCCCTGAGAAGATTGTCATTGTTGAGCAGCAATCGCACATCTGAGGAGACAAAACACAGATATGTTAGGAGAGGAAAGAGGGTACAGTTAAAAGGAGAGGAGACAAGAGGGGAGGATGGGAAAGTAGCAGAAGAAATGGGAAGAGAAGGTAAGGACAGGGGAAGGGAAGGAGAGCAGAGGAAAGGAGGAGAGGAGGTGAGGGGGAAAAGAGAGAAAGAGAGGGCAGGAGAGTGAAGCAAGGAGAGGAGAAAAATGGGAGGAGAGGATGAGAGAAATGTAAACGAGGAGCAGAGGCAAAAGTGGGGCAGGAGAAGAG
>OMLB01018685.1:0-10839 GCA_900302555.1 Myripristis jacobus | reverse complement strand
TGTGTTTCTTCCATTTTCGAATAATTGCACCAACAGTTGTCTTCTTCTCACCCAGCTTCTTGCTTATGGTCTTGTAGCCCATTCCGACCTTGTGCAGGTCTATAATCTTGTCCCTGACATCCTTAGACAGCTCTTTGGTCTTGCCCATGGTGGAGAGGTTGGAGTCTGATTGATTGATTCTGTGAACAGGTGTCTTTTATACAGGTGACAAGTTGAGACAAGTGTCTTTTATGCAGGTAACAAGTTGAGTCCGGTCTGTGGGAGCCAGAATTCTTAATGGCTGGTAGGGGGTCAAATACTTATTTCACTCAATGAAATGCAAATCAGTTTATGTCTTTTATATAAAGTCATTTTTTGGATTTTCTTTTTGATATTCTATCTCTCACTGTTAGAATAAACCTGCCATTAAAATTATAGAGTGTTCATTTCTTTGTCAGTGGGCAAACTTACAAAATCAGCGAGGGATCAAATAATTATTTCCTCCACTGTATAAGCAAGTGTAGATGGGCTGCACCTTCAGTGGTTACAGAGGTGAATATTCAGGTGTGGGAATGCCATGGAAAAGACATAATTTTGTCTAGGATATCCTCAACTATGTAGATAAACTGATAGGAAAACACTTTGAGGAGCTCCTAAATCCAACAGCCATGTCCTTCGTAGAGGATGGAGGGCTGGACAATTCAGGATGATCAACACCCTTCTCCCTGCTAGAAGCTGAAGTAGTTGGAAAATTCTAAAACAGCATGGCATGGGAATAGATGAAATCTGCCCTGAAATGTTGAATGCTCTAGATGTTGTTCGGATGCCCCCTGGATATGCAGTTTGCAATGCACCCCACATTCCAAAACGTGCATTCCATCATGACTGCACATTCCAATGTTTTCTTCAGACATTTGACAACTCATATAGTTTCAGGCATTAACCAGTTCACAGCGCTAAGACTTGCACTTAGACTCAATAAATTAGATGAAATCATCTAATAAGTGTAGGTAACATACTGTATTTTCTACTAATGAAAGAAAATGAGAGACCGACCTATTAAAGGCCAGTGGAAATTGGACCTGGATGTAGAGTCAGCATGGTCAGAGATACCACCTGTATTCAGTCTGTATGGAACATAGTGTCTTGCATTTTTTGAGACAAAAAATCAGTGACTCCACTGGTCCAAATTTAAATTATCCCTGTTCACAATCAGTATATAAACTGTATGTGACCACTATGTGCAAGATCATGTCACATTAAGTCATATGTTCTGGAGGTGTTCTAAGTTGTCTAAATTCTCGCAAGCAATATTTGATACAGTTTCCATGGTCCTCAACAAGACCCTGGAGTCTTCAGCCTTCCCTGTTTTATTCAATGTCAGAATCCTAGTTTTAATAGTAAGCAAAGTCTTTTGTCTTTTGCCACCTTGGTGACTAGGCAAGAAATTATCATTAGATTGAACGGTAGTACTCGCCCAACGTCTGCACAGTGCATCGGAGATACAGTATGATGCATTTCATTAAGTTAGGGAAGATAAAGTATATGGTCAGGAATTCACCTGATGAGTTTACATCAATATGGCAACCTTCTGTGTCTCACTTCAACCATCTGGTTGCTGGTATTTTTGTAGCTGAATAGACTGTCGCTTTTACAATTTTACAGTCATGGTATCTTGCATCTCCTTGTTGCTACCCAGATTGCTCTCGAGTCGGTGTGTGTGATTGACGATGGGGAGACTATGCTGGTGGAGGGCCTTCGTGTTGCCCCCCAAGAGCGGGGCAAGGGTGTGGCAGGTGTCCTGCTGCGCTTTTGCTCCCAGCTCGTCAAATCCAAATTCCCAGAGGTCAAAGTCACCCGCCTGACTCGTGATGACGTGCTTGGACCTAAGGACTTCCAGAAGTATCGCCTCATTACAAAGCAGGTATCAGAATAAAATCCCTTTTTATAACAGCAATTTCTTAATGTTCCAAAGAATTTGCGCTCTTGAAATTATTTTCTACTCATATTGGTTAATGCTTTTGGCAAATGCTTTTGGTATGTACTTTTGGTCTTTCTTCTGGTTTGATCAGTGCTGTTAGTCTATTCCGATTGTCGATGCTTTTGGGTAGTGTTTTTGTTGTTGTACACCCGTCTCAGAGCATACCTTCACTTTCCCTGCACCATTTGTCTCTCTCCAGGGCATTCTGCTGGTGCGTTTCAGAGCAGAAGACCTCAAGCTCCGTCTCTCTGAGCTCGGTCCGGATGGAGACTTTCACTCCTCTTCCTCCATCTCTTCCTCTTCTTCCATTCCTCCCCCAGTGTGTCTTGACCACAAAGACATTCACCGGCTGTATCTGGCCACTGACCTGATGCACGGGGTCCTGCCCAATGCCACCATTGTGCAAGACTGGCAGCCATTCAAGCCGGTGCCCAGTAACATGGCCATTCTCCTGAAGAAGGAGATTGATTGGATGGTGGATGATGTTACCAGCCCCACCGTGGCCAGCCTCTGCACCTTCCCCTTCAGGGTGCCCATTGGAGATGACTGGTAAGTGTCTTCTCTGTATTTACGCAAAATGCCAAATAAAAGAACAAGGTTTGCGGTTTGCGTTTGGGACAAATACTAACAGCAAAATGTTTTGGTATGTTTTACAGACATGTATTATGTTTAAATCAAAGATATAATATTAAAAGAGAAGAGACTTCAACCACATGGTGCTTTAGTGAAAAGATGCCACATTGTTGAAAGTGTTCTTTATTTTAGAATGATAGTATATTATGTTAATTAAATGGTTTGAAGACAGCCATTGAAAAGTTGTGTCAGCCTGTTGGCTTAAGGTTAATTCATGTCAATGATACCAACTCAATGGCAGTTATTATGACTAACGCACGGTGTTAGTGTTTTGATAGAAATTCAACTTGCCACTCACTCAATTAACCTACTGTTTCCTAAACCAGGTATTACCTGAACATTGACATGTTCGGTAAAGACCTGGCCCTGGCACGCCAGCAGTTCCTGTGCCACTTGCGCCGCCACACTGCCAGCCTGAAGGGTCATGTGATGTGTCAGATGTTCCTGGACCCACCACTTTGGAAACCCATGGCCGATTTCTGCCGTCAAAATTTGGGTGTGGAACTAGTGAAGGAGTACACTGAGCAATGCGTTTGTGAGTCAGATGTTGTGTAAGAATAGGAGGAGGAGGTAAAGGGTTTGTAGGAGGAGCCAAAAAGATGTGAAAACAAGGATGTAGATAAAAATAGGAAAATCTTAGGATATGGGCCCAAGTTAATTACAATTTACAGAAGCAACTCAAGCTTTCTCCTAAGAGGGAATGGAAACAAGAAAGCAAGGAACAAAATTGTGTAATTTCTAGAAAACCTGACTCCTGAGGCTGCTTTAGACTTGCAGTAGGTCTGATTTAACAATATACTAACAAATATTCCTTAAGATGAGGAAAGATCTTAACCAAGTGATGAGCTCTGGGAAGCTTTCTCACGAATCCTTTATTTTGACACCCTCAGCACAAATTTATCTTATCTAAAAAACAAAAACAAAAATACAACAAAACATGCAAATGTTATCCTTGGAAGAAAAACTGCAAGCACACTTGGGGTTTCTCACGTCTTTCAATCCTGTTTTTTTTGTGTAAATATTAAGTATATACGTCTGTACACATTCTGAGTTGGATTGCTAAGTCTGCACAACTCGTAAGGCACTTTATGAAAACAATACAGAGAATTTGTGTCTAACTTGGAGTGAAAAGAACGAAAAAGGAATCAAATAGGGGTAATTTGCAGATCCCATCACTCTGATGTTGATATATGCATGTTTGAGGACCTTATTATCATCACCAACAAATCTCTCCAAAAACCAGATGAACAAAGCCTCAGTCTGTAACATTAACATTTAATCACAACTGACAATTTACACAGTCATGCTCATCTTAGCTGTGGTCATTTTTTGTTTGTAAACTTTTCCTTTTCCTTATGTCACTAATTTAATGTTTTCACTCAACTTAAATGCTGCAGTAAAGTCTTAGTTAGAGATAGTTTTTATATTAACTGTTGAGGTTTTATTATTAATGTGCAATCTAGTCTTGTATACTACTAGGAAAATGAATGCTTACAAACTGCATCTGAAAATGCTAACCTCCAGTTCAAGCTTCATTCTGCAGGCTTCAGCTAATAGTGGGAGAAGGACTTGAATAATAATAATTATGCTCAGTATAAATAGACATACTTTCTATTAATCATCAATAATATTAGCTTGTAAAAGTCTTTTGAAAAACATCTGTCCCTCTGTGATTGTACAAGATCAGTGTTCAGTGAAGGCTCATTCATGCTTGCTAAACTGTCCCATCCAAGCAGCTCTCACAACATGTTCAGGAATAGGTGACCTCTCCTAGACACAATATCGCTTACCTAATAGGCTTCATAGACTGCCTAAGCCACGTCATGGTCTCTTTGGCTGTGAACTAGGTTCATCACTACTGTAAGTAAATATCCATATGCTGTGCTTTGACTCTTTCCACCCTCTATCGTTCCCTTCATGGGCATCCTCAGCCAGGATGACCATGAACAGGGCATGACACAGCTCAAGTCACATTGGCCAAAACCCAAGATAAAAACTGGAACTGGAATGAATCAGTTCATCCATTCATCCATTCATTTTCCATACCTGCTAATTCCTAATCAGGGACATGGAGAGCAGGGGCCAACCCTAGCATGCACTGAGTGTAAGGCAGGGAAATACCCTGTCACCCAAGTCGGCTCTCCATCGCAGGGCTAACACACAGGCCGGCAAACACAGGAAACCCATGCAAACACAGGGTGAACCTTAAACTCCACACAGAAAAGATCAGGACCAAGAATCAAAACTTGTGGGGCCTTTGGGAGATTCCTTTATCTGTATCCTCACACCTGGCAACAGAAATAAGATATCGCCTGTTGGTCTCTAATCTCTGAATATAGTTCAGTTTCGAAACTTTCTGGCCGGATGCAACGGATGAAGTGGTTTGCTTTGTTTGTCATTTGAGATTGGACTTTGCATGGTTACTGTGTGGCTTTCTACGATTTCTAAACTCACACTAACTTGCAGAATCCTTGGAATATCAATTTTCCGTTACCATATGGCTAGCATAAGAAGTCATCACCAACATGGGAGGGATAGTCTAAGACATGTATTTAATGATGAGGAACATGAGAATGAAGCATCAAGCGTCTCCAGCTTTCCTCCAATAATGTCCCCCATTGAAAATGAATGAAGTGTACATTAAGCTCTCTTGCCAATGATTATTTCAAATAATGTTTGACCTGAAAATCTATGTAAGAAACTATGTAAACTGTGCACCACCAAATGATGGGCCGTTATGTTTCATGGCCATGGCACTCTGGTTGATGATTGATTTGATTGATTTGTTTGGGTTTACAGGTTTTTCCAAAGAAAATTAGGCGCCCATGTGGAACTTCTATATATGTATGACGGACTTGATCGTTAGGAAGAGCGCTGTATATCATGGTTTTAATTCTTTGAATGGGTGCTTGAGAGAAAGTTTAAAGCGTGATATTGAAAAATATTATTTACTGCAAAATAACAAGGCAAATATCATGGTATGAATGAAATATCTCTGTTAATTCAGCAATTGGCATGATTATGAAAATTTGTGAAGCAGGTCTGTTCTTGGCCTCGTGGCTTCTGGGTGGAGACCGACACTTCTCCTACTTCCTCACTGGCTGAAAGCACACATATATAATAGTGCACACTTTGACAGTGCCCATTCATGGTGAACGTGCATCAGGAGCGCTGGGATAGTGTAGACTAGTGTAGATTGGGCAGTGCTTTATTAAGGCTGGTTTCACTGTGCGACCTCTGAGACAGACAACTGGTTTGTCATGTTGCCCATCACCACTGATCTTTAATATACTCTGAATGGCTAACATATTAATATAGACTGCCCACTAAAGCTGAAGCCACCGGAAGTGAGTCGGCCGCCGTATTGGTACGCCCAAACAATCCACAGGTGGTAATAGCATCAGCAAATCCATGTGTATTGACATAACATTATTCTGGCAATAGTGTCTAATAGTGTCTCTAACTAACGTGTTTGCCAGTGGCTAACTTACCTAAGATATTTTGGTTGTCAAAAACACTGGTTATCATCTATCAATAAAGGTCGCAGATAGTCTGAATCTTGTCATCTATCATAGCGTTAATTTAGCAGCTAGGGCTACCAGCCAATGAGCTCCCTTGCTACTACTAACTTAGATCTGTCCACACACGCTAAAGGGAACAATTTATCAGTTGTTTTACAAATATGATTTGCTTTTGTTCTGTCTGTGTGTATTGAGTGGGATGACACGTATTACCTGTCTGTTAATAAAAAAGGTAAATTAAAAACCCAACGTTTATTTTATTTTTATTTCCTTCGATAGTGCTCATAGCTGGGAGACTGTATCTTGAATGGGAATCTTTTAAAGGTGAAAATGTCAGCCAAGGGCAGCCCATAGGTTTAGTCATTAAAATGCCCCTGTTATAATGTTACAGAGTTGGGCGTACCAATATGGCGTCATGATGGCTTCAGTTTTTATTACATCATCAACAGTCCACTTTATATTCTGTATCAGCGTCCATCATCAACTGTTGTAACCATGGATACACCACCCTGTCCCCCCATTTAACATGATAGTTCCCTGTTACCATCTGGATTGATGACACACAAGAGTTTGTCCAAACACTGTTGGCTGGACTGAGTTTACATGTTGCCAGCCATTGGTTTACTCTGTAAATCTCTCTCATTTACTATCCACAACTCACTGATTTGTCCATTTGTCTTAAAATCTATTTTTATTTTTTGTTCAGGATCCACTGTCTTGATTGTCTTTATGATACAGGATACCCAGGTTTATATTTAGGATGATCTAGAAATCTGGCTTCCCATGAACAAAAACATGCAAGACTTTGCACCACAGTTTAGACCGACCAAAACTCTGTATGATGCCAAATCTCCTAATGGTGTTGCTATAGCATGGATCTTAAGTTAAAATATTTGAAAATTAATTAAAAACCAACTGTGGGAGCTGCAGCTTTGCAACTTGTGGCAAAATCTAGGCCCAAGTCAGCAGAAACATACATACACTGCCACATTGTAGAAACTATGAAATTTTCAAAAATTTTATTTTTCAAAAATGTATCACTTACAAAATGCAAAAACTCTTCTATCACATCACAAAGACAAAGACAAATCCTGTTTGGTTTTGCAATATCTTAAAAATCTGAGCATGTAGTCAACAATATTACTGCAAAAAAATACTAAATAAATACTGGTATAAATAAATACATATTGGTACAATCTCATCCAAAATGATAAATGCAATATTAGAGCAATCTTCCTGTTGGTGGCATTATAGCAGATATCTCATTTTTAAAATCAGATGTAGGTGCTACAGCTTTGTAGGCAAATGTTTTATATAGACTTGGAAAGAGCTCTAAATGAATACAAAAATAATTTTTCTCCCATAATTACTAAAAGACTTGGTCACTATATTGCTGCTTGCAGCTCTACTACTAATATTGACCTTTGGAGTTCAAAACCAATATTGTTTTTTGCTGTTGTTGTTGTTGTTGTTTTTACTGAAGCTGTCAGAAGTTTTCAGTAATTAATTTTTGTACCAAAACTCAGTATCTTTAAAGACCCCATGAAATGGTCTCTTCCTTTCTTGATTTTGCATATTTCCTGTTGAAAGAGGACGTTTGGGCGGGACATGGAGCAGGGAAGGCTCATTCACAAGTGCAAACCAACAGGATCTCAGTTTGGAGAGACACACAATTTTATTTGAAGGGATCAGGTGGACGAGAGAGATGTTTAAAGATTTGTGAAGGTTTTATTGGTTGAAATTTTAATTTACTCCCACTAATGCAGGATGATGTCACTAGATGTCACTTCATGGGGACCTTAAGTTTTTCTTTGTCTTCTGCTTCTTTTTTTTGAAAAGCTGCAGAAACAGTATTCAGGCAATCAGGGGACACTGTAGTCTGTGAGAAACCAGAGAGCATACCAGGAAGGTGCATGTGTGCGTGCGTGTTTTTGTGTGTGTGTGTGTGTGTTGGGTTGGGTTTTGTGCATGTGCATTACAGTAACAGGTTTATACTGTTCCCACAGTGGATGCACACACACACACACACACACACACACACACACACACCTGCTCTCACAGAGGTGTATCTCCTTTCTCATGGTCATACGAAGTCTTGGTCATCCACTGACCTCCACAGTGTCAGCACGGTGGAACACACAGAGGACACATACTTAGTGTCATTAGAGCCTATGAACCTGTGTGTGTGTGTGTGTGTGTGTGTGTGTGTGTGTGTGTGTGTGTGTGAGTGTGTGTGTGTGAGTGAGTGTGAGTGAGTGTGTGAGTGAGTGTGTGTGTGAGGGAGAAAGAGTCTGGTTGCAGAGTCAATAGGGCTAGAGTGTTACTTACAGCCACCTGATACTCAGCAGCAGCAGCCACAGACTCTGGGAGTGGACAGGCTGGAGGCCAGCAAAGGGCTGGGAGGATGGGGCTTGCTGTTCACACATATAGTGCAGCATATAGTCCACAGTCCTTATGAAAAATGTGAATGGAATCTGCCAGTCACACAAAGTCTGTATTACACAGAACCTTACTAGATATACCACATTTTATTCCACTGAATAAAATACATCAGATCACATTTATTTATTTTTGGCCTTGTCAAATAACAATTTTGACACTTAACCTGTCTGTGGCAACTGTAACAGCACCTGGAAAACAAAGCTGTAGACTTACAAGAATTACAAGCCAACATATGAATAGTAGTAATTATAATAAATAGAGCTGCAAGCAGCAAATGGTGGGACCAAGCACCTCTATTAGTTACATTTCATGTATTAGGCAAAATGTAATACTACATGGTATCATCTTTCAGATCTCTACTGCTCTTACTGCAGACATGATGTGCACAGTGTTTCTACTGAAAGGACTCTGCCATTAAGTCATAGCCATTTTAAGTAATAATGTTGCTGTAGCGCCACCTATCAGCCAAAAAAATGTGCCACTAAAGGCCACTAAATTTTGTAGGCTCCCCCAGACGCAATATCTGCCCAAACAAAGTGTTCAGGAGTTATGACACTGTATGTATGATTTAAATAAAGCCGAAGAACCCCCTCCCCCACATTAATTTTAATTTTGGCCGCGGGAAATTTATGGAAAAGGTCTCAGCCTGATTGATTCGTCTTTACCCAAGGAATCCAAAAAGAAAAGTTCCATTAACTTATGGCTCAGGAGTTGTTAATCAAAATGTAAAAATCTTTATTGTAGTGCCACCATCTGGCCAGGTGGTATACATTTTTGTCTAAATCGTGAGTTAGATTTGGAACCTATTTGGAAAGTTTGGTGCCTTGAGACAGTTTCTTTAATCCATATATTTTTAGGGCAGAAGAAAACGGAAAATGAAAACCAATACAGCCACAAGCAGTTATCATAGTCTAAGCAATTGGGAAAACATTGGCAAATATGTATTTGAGGGGGAGTGGAAGAAGAAAAAATAGGAAGCAGAAGAACAGAGCTCAGTTGACAATAAGTGTCTTTGTTTGACATTTTGTGAGTGATAGGTTATAAACTTTGCATCCGGCTGAACTTGTATGTTATTCATCCATATGGAATTCTGAACATTATGAAATTGGAGTTTCTCCTGTACATTATGTTTGAGCAAATACGACAACGACATTTGAAGCCATAGCCATCTTGCTGTAACACCGCCTGAGGGCCAAATGCCACCACGGTCTCTCAGAGTAAATATGTCCACAAATGTACTAAATCTGCTGAGAACAGATGCAGCCATCATTTATGGCAGTTTTTGTAAATTAGGCCCCGCCCACAGCATTTCATAAAACCTGTAAGAAAACCATATCACAAAACAAATGGAAAATGTTTTGTCAGGCAGGGACAAATTTAATCTTTGCCAAACTTTGGGAAAATTGGACCAAATGTGTAGGAAGAGAAAGAAAAAAGAAAACATTTGAAAATTTTGACTAAAAAATTCAAACTGATGTAACATTAAAACATTCAGCATTAATACTGGGAATGGCAAAGTTGTTCGTTGTGATCAGATGAAATAGTTTTATAGGTAATCATAGCAGGAGATTCTTCTACAAACCACTGGTTTTCCCAACGGCTCAAGTGTCGCTAGGTGGTTGCTATGGTATTGTAGAGTGTTGTTTTGTGGCTGCTGGAATGTTGCTGGGAGGTTGCTATGGTATTCTATGTCATTGCCAGGGTTTTGTTATGGTGTTTTGGACGGTCGCTCAGGGTGTTAGGTGGTTGCCAAGGTGTTATTGGTGGTAGCTGTATTGCTAGGTGGTTGCTAAGGTGTTCTAGGTGGTTGTAGTAGTTGCAATAGTAATACTTAAAGTGGTGGTACACAGGACCACAGAGAGAGTCAGAGAGCCACATGCCCCTGCCTGCTCGTGTGAGAAGCGGCCCCACACTCGAGCAGCCTTTCTGAACATTGCACCTTTACTGCATATGAGGAATCAGTTAAAAACATGACGACACAATGGACGCTATGGAAATTGCAATTTGAATTTTCCACACAGGATGACAGAAAAGACCTCTGCTCTGAAGCAATACATCAGTGTTTCTGTAGTCTGTTATCTGAGATCATTAGCATTTATTCCCTCAAATTCCGACATGAAAATGTCCCTAAAACAGGCTCATCATATCGTGACCTGCAGCAGAGCGAGCACAGTGCTTTTCATCTCAGCTTCCTTCTTAAACCTGACTTGTCATGAGAAAGGAAGCCAATGACTAAAGAGTGTCAGTGCCTCTATGGACTGTGAGCAACCTGTTTTGTGCTTG
>OMLB01018682.1:17235-28388 GCA_900302555.1 Myripristis jacobus | reverse complement strand
AATTACATATATACTATTCCATATATTGAAATACATTACAATATATTGATCAATTTATAAATATATTGCATTAATATATGTTTCACCAATATATTATTCCATATATTGCTAAGACATTTTCAAATATAAAATATATTTCAATATATTGTAATATTCGAATATATTACCATATATTTCATTTAATATATTGGTAAATATATTTTCTTTCTGTAAGGGGTGAGGCTTTCTGTGTCTCCATAGATGTGTGTGTGTGTATGTGTGTGTGTGTGTGTGTAACTTGTTGTCTCTTGGTGCACACTGCTGAGTGTGTCAGTTCATTTTAATGCGTGTTGTGTGCTTCTACATGTCACCAAATTCTTGGTGTGTATGTGAGCGCTCACAAGAGTGGCCCTGGTCTGTACACTCCTGTGCCTTTGTGTGTGTGCACATGTGTTTCTCTGTGTATATCACGATATACGCATGTCAGAATGTATGTAGGCCTACGTGTGTGTGTGTGTCTGTGCATGTGTGTGCACGTGCTGCTCTCTCAGTGGCTGTCCTCAGCTGAACCCTCTCTGCTCCAGCTGGCTGGTCTGAATGGAGAATCAATAGAAACCATTGAGCTGCATTAGACTTGATGGTGTCAGTGTCTTTCAGAGAGCTGCCTACATTGAGCCAGCAAAGACACTTTACAGTAGGTCGGTAGTAAATTATTATGTTTGTAATGCCATACAGCTTTGATATGCACACAGAAATGACAGATATTCACTTTGTGGTGTGTCTAACAAAGCCAGTACACACAGACCCAGGCAGACTGTATTTCCATACAAATACACACACATTAACATACTGTACTGTTTACTGGGTGCCCCAAAACTGCAGTCGCTCGGTGTTGATTACGTCAAGCTCCGTGTTGCAAACGCCCTCAAAATTCAAGGCTTGTTGTGGAGTTTGGAGTAGTGTGTAGATAAAATCAGAATGCTGAAATGGAAGTAGACAAGGAATGTGGGCTATGCATGGCATGCTAAACTCAGTGACCTTCAAAGTGCTCTCCGTCTTCTTCTTCTTCCCCCCCTCGCCACCTCCCTGCCGTCCACCGCTGTGCTTTCACTATCTCCTCTGTGTCTGGGCGCTGCTCTCTAAAAGGGAAAATCACAAAATAAGCGACCGCTTGTACCCAGCCTAACCCCCACCCACCCCTGTCTCTCTCTCTCTCCCTCTCCACAAGACTGTGTACATCAGTTAATTACAAGTCACCACAAGGCATTGCAACACAGTCAATCGCAAATCTTGCAGTTCTGTTCCCTGCGCTGGTGATGTTGAGCTGCGTAGCTTTGAGTCAGCTTGGTACACACATTCTTCGATAATGTCAACAACTACGGTGCAGTGTTTTGCTCCTGATTGCAACCACTGATCTGGAATACAATATATTAATATATGGGTCATTCCATGTCATTTCAACAGATTTTCAGGACATGCCACGCACTTGGGTCTCAAAAAAATCACCAGTTGTTCCTTATTTATCCAACAGGCACACTGTAAAATTTTAGTTTGCTTGGACGAATACTTTTTGAGATACGGCCAATTTAGTGAGGGGGGTTATGTGTCGATTTTCGTGCGTCCTTATTTTTCCTCCATTTTCAGGTGTCAGTATCTCAAGAACTACACCACATAGAAAACAGAAATTTGGTACAATAATACACCTCCACCTACTCTCTCAGAATATACAAAAACATCTGTCATACATCATAACTGGTAGGCATGTCAGCCCCTCAAAAATGGAAAAAAAATTACACGGGTTTGGTGGTCGACCATGTTTGGGCCTTCAGAAAACAACTTTGTATTTGCACCAGCTTCTTGATTTTTTCAGAGCTTTGAGATCCATACATGGACTGTTCAAAGCATTAATGCTTAGTCAGATATATGCATCGCTTTCTGAATGGCAGATTCTCCAAATCCAAAAAAAAGTTTTCGTGTCAGATTTTGATTGGCCCATAACTGCATGTGGGAATGTCTTAAAAAATCTGATCTCTGTTTTGATTTAAAGTTCAAAGCTTACTCTTTCTTGGGATATAAAACAATTTTTCTTTATGCAAGTTCTTCATTTTTATTTTTGATCCCAAATATGGGGCTATTTCACCACTTGCGAATATTGAAATTCCTCAATATTAGACCATTTTGTGTCTTATATTCATTTATTGTTTATTATTTGTTCATTATTAACCTAAAATATAATGACCATTGCATCACAAATACATTTATTTGTCACAACATCAACATTTTCATGAACTTTTTAACAAAATCAACACATACCCCCTCACTAAATTGGCCGTATCTCAGAAAGTCCATCCGAGCAAACTAAAATTTTACAGTGTGCCTGTTGGATAAATAAGGAACAACTAGTGAATTTTTCAGAATTTTTTGAGACCCAGGTGCGTGGGCTATTTGTTGAAATGACATGGAATGACCCATATAGAATATACTTGAGTGTATGTATTGGCTTAGTGGCTGGTCTCTTCACCATAGCATGATGAAGCTCATGGGCCCTATAGTATGTTGTGCCATTTTATATTCCGAATTGAAGGAAAAAATGCTATTTCTCAGGCACGAAGTTGAAACATTTAGAAGCATGGCCATCACATACTACTGTAGAATCAATTATTTATCAAAGAAACGCTTTGCAACTCTAGACCTTATTCCCACAGTGGCCATATTGGACCTAGAAGGTGACACCTGTGTTGGAAAGAACAAATACAAGCCCAGTTATGTCTTACTATTGTTTATCAAAATGCATGTGATATAAAAATGACGAATCAGACAAATGTGTATCAATTGACATTTTCCCGGTGAGAAACAATGAAATGAAAATGAATGCATCCCAAGAATCCAGAGGGATATACAATAGATTGATGTTTTAAGGGGACATATTTTAGTCATCACAGCAAGTCATAGGAAATTAATTAGCTGTTGCAGGGGAAAGCAGATGATAAAGCTCTCTGAAACACATTTTCAACATTTTAAAACAATCCCATCCTCACTTTTTATCAGTAAATGCATGTGTATGGGTTTCTCTGGTTTGACAGCAGAGGATCTTGATGGTTGAGTATTCATTTCCCCTGCCCACATTTTCCATTCCAGAGAGCATTAGTCATAATAAAATGAAAAAGACACAAATAGACAGTGATTGTGTTTGTGTGTCTCATTGTCTCCCTCTCTCAGATCTCATCAAATTAAATTAAAAACCACCTTAAACAAACCGTTTGAACGCAGAGTGCTTCAGAGAAGGCGAAGGACTCAGTTACAAGTTAAACCGAGGGACAGCGGTACTAAACTGGTCTTGCTTCCTTCCACTCATTCAGTGTGTATGTTCCATAATTACCCAACCCTGCATTCACTCTCACACAGAATTGGCGCTCTGTCTCTGTCCAGTGATCTGCTCTGTGTGTTTGTGTGTGTGTGTGTGTGTGTGTGTGTGTAAGGGAAAGAAAGATCACAAGAGACAGACAGGGGAGAGATCGGAGATAGAGAGTGAAACAGAAAGGCAGAGGCAGTCGAGCCATCGTTAGGCCTTTGCAGCCCCTGTGCCTCGCTTGTTATACAGAAGGCCCTTGTTAACATCCATTAAAAATCTGATAGGGTACACAACCCATGTCTCAGAGCTAATGGAAAGCACAGAGCAGCGATGGCCCGCTTCGTTAGAGCGTGTGTGCATGTGTGTGAACGGGTTGAGACAAATGGCCTTTGTCGCCTGCTTGGCATGGAACTACAACCCTAAGCTGGGGCTCCTGCGGGCCAGAAGCTTATGTTTTAAGCGAGGAACTCCAAGGGCCTCCACAAAGTCTGCGCTGCTGTCCAAGGGCCCAGAACAAGACACATTGTTCTTTCAGTCTCCCCAGAGCCATTCATTGTCAGTTATGCAGTCTTAATTTTAAGTTATGCAGACAGTTGTAACTGTAGATTTCATAGGTGGCCATCTTTTTTTTTTTTTTTTAAAGCCTTTATTTAGCCAGGAAAAGTCCCATTGAGATTAAAAATCTCTTTTTCAAGAGAGACCTGGCCAAGACCGGCAGCCGTGCAATCCAAAACACAGAGTTACTAGATAGATAGATAGATAGATTTACTTTATTGATCCCAAACTGGGAAATTCCCACTAACTAACAAAGAATCAGCAACTGACAAAGAAACAACATAACACATACAACAAAAATACATTCATACACACAAGCCACTTGATAATTATGTTAAAAGGAAGTACATTAAATTAAAAACATGAGCAGACTGTTAAATCAACCTCGAAAACCTTCAACATGGATTTAAAAACATCAAGTGAGACATGCTCCTCAAGTTTGAAATCATTTTGCAACATATTCCAGGCTGACGGAGCTGAAGAACTGAAAGCCATTTTACCTTTTTCTGTTCTAACTTTAGGAACAGATAGCAGGGAGATATCCTGTGACCTCAAGGAGTACTTCCCAGTGCTTTTTTGCGAAATGTAGATACAGAGGTACGACGGAAGAAGGCCAAGAATTTCCTTGTAAATATAGGTGTACTAATGAGTGAGCCTACGAGAGGACGGTGCAGACCAACCAACCCGATTATACAGAGTGCACTGATGAGTATGAGATCTACAGTTGGTGATGAATCTCAGTGCACCATGATAAACTGTGTTGATTGCATTTAAGCACTGGGAGGAAGCATGCATGTACAGTACATCACCATAATCAAGTACAGGCATGAACGTAGCAGCAACAAGCCTCCTTTTTACCTCGAAAGAAAAACAAGACTAATTTCTGAAATAAAAACCTAATTTCAGCTTTAGCTTCTGCACAAGGTGTTGAATATGAGGTTTAAAAGTGAGATCATCATCTATTAGGATACCAAGATACTTATATGCAGAAACAATCTTGATGGCTTTTCCCTGAAAAGTGACAATCGATGGTAGGTTCACTAGCAATTCCCTAGAATTTGTGAAAACCAGAAGTTTAGCTTTGTCTGAGTTCAAGACAAGTTTCAGTTGACACAAGGTATTTTGCACAACATCAAAAGCAGTTTGCAAATTCAGGAAAGCTTTATCAAGACCTGGTAATCTTGACACCCTCTTGACTCTGTCCAGTACATGTGCAGATTAACATGGACATGCCCTGCATCAGTGAATCCATACCATATCATACAGTGACTGTAAGGTTCGGTCTACAGTATATGATATTTTGAGGGCTGATCGCAGTGGTTTTGAATTGTAGCTGCCAATAGACAGTATGACATAGGGTGAAGCTGCCGTCTGGCCTTGTTCACAGATCAGTTTTTTGACATGAAAATGACGTTGACTCAATTCCTTTTTAAATTAATAGTTACAATTAGAATTGGCTAATGTTAGTATTAAGGTTAAGGGTGTTTTCACACCTGCAGTCTGTTTGCTGTGGTTTGAATCAGCGGAGTCGTTAATATTTTGTTGCGTTGCTCATTTGGTTTGGTTTGATTTCACATAGCAAAAAATTCAAATGGACCAAAATGTTTTAAAAAAGCCATGTTAGAGCTGTTAGCTCATTGGTCGTGGTTAGACAAATTTCATTAGGTTGAAAGGCAGTTTCCACTTTATTGTGGAAACACATTGGGCCAACACGGGCGTGGAGTGCCAGCAGCAGCCTTGGCATTTCTTCATTATTGCAGTGTTTGTTTGGGCTACATACCGACATGTTTCCTCGTTGCTCCATGTCAATCCTTGCTTCACTGTATTCCTGTGCTGCTCACTAGTCACTAACACTACCTAGTTGCTTCTTTTTGCCATTCAATTTCAATTCAATTTTATTTATTTATATAGCCCAGAATCACAAATTACAAATTTGTCTCAAAGGGCTTTACAGGAAATAAAGCATCCTCTGTCCTTAGACCCTCACATCGGATGAGGAACAACTCCCTAAAAAAACTCCTTTAACAGGGAGAAAAATAGGAAGAAACCTCAGGGGAGCAACAGAGGAGGGATCCCTCCCCAGGACGGACAGACGTGCAATAGATGTTGTAGACACAATGGAAATTTTCAAATTTTCCATCACTCGCAAGTTGGAAATTCAACAAGATGCCACTTTGCCATCAGCTACGAGTTCACAAGTAGTGCACACGAGTAGATGATACATCCATCTCTTACTATCCCAAAAATCAACCTACCCGTGATTCAAGATGTCCATCTTCCCATCTTCCCATTTGGAAATTAATTACTTTTTTACCTCTGTCAACTTTGATTGGTCATAACTCCCATTTCTACTAGCATATAAAGGCTCTTAAAGCATTGGTAATAAGCTATGTATTAGAGATATATTTTTCAAAATTTTGAAAATCTACTTTATTTGCAATTTTTGAACAAATCCTGAATTTGAGAGGTCTTAAGCAAAAAGACTCTAGGACATACACTTCAAGAGATATGTACATCTGAAAGTGGCATCTTGTTGAATTTCCAACTTGCGAGTGATAAAAATTTGAAAGTTTCCATTGGGCGAAAAATTCTGAAAATGTTGATGTCAGTTTCAGATGCCAAAGATCATTCCTACAAAGTTTCAAGAGATTCTGAGATGGTCAAGCAACTGACCTCCCCTAATCTTGATAAGTTGACACAGAATGACCCAAATATAGCCTTGGGTGTACCTTTTTGAGCCACCAGTTCTCCACATAGAAGGTAAGATGATCACTAAATGCTAGATTTGGTGGTCTTTTCTGTGCCGATGTGCCTTTTCTAAGAATGACCCCTTGGAAATCAGATTAAATCCTGGTAAAGACAGTAGTCAGGCAGGAAGCATCGTAGCCATTACAACTCCTACGGCGAAAACTGTTAAGAAAAGGGAGGAGAACTTTGAGAACGCCAAGGATTTTCGTAAGCAGAGAAGAAAATGGTTGAAAGAGACAGAGGCAGGAAAAAATATTCTCTAAATGCCGAATGACAGTTATTTAATAAAGCACTGCAGATTAGATCATTCAGAGATAATAATTCTGGTTGATCTGATTATAGATGCACTCATGTGTCCCATTCAATGAAGGATAGTATTATTACAATGAAAACCATCACAACATTGTGGCGTTTGGCAAAAGCAGTGCAGCATCAAGCATTCGTGTTTACTGACCCGTTGTCAGGGTCACTGGTGGGACACTCATCAGCATCATCATAAACAAGTCATGTGCAGCCACCCTATTTATACAGGCCGGTGATCATGCCACCTGGTCAAAATACTGAGCCATTTTTCATCACTAACTCTCCAGATCGGGAGTGGGTGCCTGCCTGTTGCCTTCCTTGAATGTAAGGCACAGACAGTGTCATTGAAAGCTGATAAAAAGAATGAGCGCGTTTACATGCACACCATATTCCTGTATTATTTGTAATATCTGCAATATTCCGGTCGCGCACGTGTCATGTAAACACATACCGAACCAGATTAAGGTCATATTCCAGTTGGAGAGAATTCTGAATCAGACCCCTGGCATGTGCCTGTTCCAACCGGAATATTGTGCCATGTAAACACCTTAATCGGAAAATGCCCCGTACCGGAATATTCAGTCACGTCTGCACATGCTCGATTCGCAAGGAATCCTGGGGCGTCTTTGTTGCTATGGTTACCGCAAGCGGGGAGAAGGACATGGCGAGCAGCAGCAAGAGCCAGGAGACTGCAGTCTGCCTTCAGCTGATCACACACTTCAGCATCATGGAGGAGATCGACGGGAGAAAACACAGAAATAGCGACAGCTTCTTCTTCTTCTTCTATATTTCCGGCAGACCAGACGCCTATACGCGTACTGCTGCCCCCCGCAGGTTGAGTGTCGCATTACATAAGCGAGTGGAACACGCCGAAACACGGGAATATGCCAAGTAACATGTAAACAGAATATTCCAGTTGCTGCAGCGCATGTAAACACCTTATTCGGAAAATTACCTTAACCAGAATATTGACCTGAATCAGAATATGGTGTGCATGTAAACGTAGTCACTGAGATGCTGCCACCACGGAGAGCCAACAACTGGCTTGAGGTTATCTAGATTCACCAGAGCCCAGGCATGAGTTTTGGATTTGAGAAATGCACGCATCCCCGAAGGCCGGCGCTTGTTGAATAGATTAGCTCTAAAATTGCCACAGTTATGCAAAAATAACTAATTTTCACCGCAAAATTGAGACAAGTCATTTTAAGATGACCACATCTACACAAATAAAGTCATCATGCATCAGCCTGTGCAGACCATGGGAATAGTAAAGTTAGGCTATATTTTCAAACATTTTGAAATTGTTAGGTTTGTCAAACTGCATATTAAACACAGACTGTCATTTTGTAAGATTATAACAAAAGTACACCAAGGACTCTGAGAGGTTTCTTAGGCTGTTTGAATATGCCCATTTTTGTTTAGAGCACCAAATGTAAAAGCCCTCACACACTGGGAGTAGTTTGGATCACTACTGGTAAAACAGGTAAAACAGACATTTGTATGATATAACTATGGATTATGACTGTAAGAAAAGGCGAGTATACTTGCTCAGTACATTGGCAAACTAACATTTTAATCTAATCCAAGTTTCCACATTAAGTGTCTGTTAATTAAGTAGATCTGTATATCACTGCCACAAATGCATGATGGAACTGCAATGAATTTGTACTTGAGATGGAAAACATTCTCTGTAAAACCACACTGAATATCTTGCATATCTTGTAAGAAGGCCTGAGCTAAACTAGGGCCGCACAATCAAAGTTGTGTAATTGTATGTCATGATTTTAGTTTACGCGTTTGTTAATGGATGAAGACGGGCTGTTTTGATAAGTTTAATGTAGACTGTCTGCTGTGGTGGAAAATAGTCACAAGATGCCACGAGTCCCGCAAAATAATTTTGTTTGTGAAACCAACAAGAGTGGTAATCATGATTGATATTCATGATCACTTTATGTTGGAAAAAGAAGCAAGATTGTTATTTTTTGCTGAGACTCTGCAGCCTTACCTTCTATACAGAGTGTATGAATGAGAGTGACACGAAAAAAGATCACATGGAGGAAATGTAGAATCGGTTTGAGATGACTGAGAGAACGGAGAAAGGAGGCTTTAGCAGAGAGGAGGAGAGATGAAGAAAATTGGAGATTCATCCAGTGAGAGGTGAAAGAGACAGACATGAGGGGGAGTGATAGGTGTGTGTGTGTCTGTGTGTGTGTGTCTGACTCACTGCTTTCATGTAAGAGTTGGGAAGCCATCTATCACACTCGCACTGGCTGACGCATCACCACATATTTTTTATTCGTTCTGCTGAATGAAAAAACTACATGTTGGCCAGCCTGGAGATTTAGAGGATGCCCTAATAACAGGCTATAAAATTTCACATTTTGAAAGTGCAATAAAGAATACTGCGAGAGCCGAAAAGAGTCAAGATTCACAGGCAAGACGGTGATACAAGGACACTACGTCTGGTTTCTGCATTTCTTCTTCATATTAAGTCTGACAACAAATAACTAACGTTGTCAGCCAAAATGCCAAAACAGAAAAGCAGAATGCTTCTGGCAGCCAGGGTCTGTAATATAAAATGATCTACAGTGATGTAAAACAGTAAAAGAATGTAAAAAAAAATTAGCATAAAGTCTGGGCTGGAATGGGGGCGTGTCTTAAAGGCAATGTTGCCAGTAAAAGTATAAATTAGTTATTTAATCCCTTTGATTGCCTTTTTTGTCCCAATGGGAAAGAAAGAATTTTTTTTGTGGATCACTATGAATTTTGGTGACAGCATGCTGGTTAGAAGATAAACTTGTCAAGGTTTGGTGACCCTATGACCTTCTGTCTAGCGCCACCAACAGGTCAGATTGCACACTACTGTTTCAAAAGGTAATTTAGCATTTCAGTGACATTTGGTGACAACATTCCTGTTGGGTAAATGATTATAGTTGTTGACTTTGGTGACCCCATGACCCTTCCCCCTAGCACCACCAGCAGGCCAACAGTGGTAATGGTAGTTTTAAGGTTGACATTTTGTGGCAACTTTGTAACAGAACACACTTGTTTACATTTGACTTAAAGTATACCATATCTAGCAATTGTGCGTCCCCTTCACAGGTGGAAAAAGTTAATAAAACTTCTACTTAAGTAAGAGTCGAGACATCCAAACACAATGCAACTCCAGGAAGAGTGAAAGCACTATCTGGACCTTTCTGTTTAAGTAAAAGTAGTAAGTACTTGCTTTTAAAGTTTCTTAAAGTATTAAAAAAGAAAGCACTTGTTGTATTCCCTGTCTGTGATGTAACTGGAGGCTGTATGCCATGTGTTGTGCCTGCCTCTTTGCAGATGAATGATCATATATATCATGATCATAATTTGTATGAAAAAATAGTGTAAACTGTTGTGCCAGTGCAGTTAACAAGGATGCCAACCCAATGAATCACTGATAAACAATCTTTGTCGCCAACTATTTCATACAAGTCCACCTATTTCAAGGAACTTTTACCACTGTAGAGTGAGATTTGGCACAAGTTGACCCAAGAGCAATAAATCAGACACACCATTCCAAACACTGGTATCCCTTTTCCACCAGAGAGGTTCCAGGGCTGGTTCGAAGCCAGTGCCTGACTTAGCACCGGTTCTTTGTTTTTCCACCGCCCAAGCACGGGCCAAACTGGTTCCAAACCGGTTCCAGGCAAGCACCAACTTTGAGCAGGGGCTAAACAGGGGCCAGAGAAAGAACCGATGACGCGACCCACCACGTCATTGGTGGGCGGGGTTACAGACCCAAACGGGAACAGCGAACGCTATAAACGTATAGCTAAATGTAGTCGTCGTTCGTTCTGACCACGAATACGACGGGTAGCCAGCAATAATTGCGTTTTTTGCCTCTGGATCACAATGTAGGCTTGTAAAGACACGAGCAGCACTTGCACACGTCTCGCTCACCCTCACCCACGTGATCACGTTTTACGCTGATGTAATGACGATGGAAAAGCAAACCGGTTCTTTGTTGGAACCAGTTGGCACCAGCACCCAACTAGCACCGGGTTCTTTTTGGTGGAAAAGGGGCATCAGAGTCCAATTCTGAAACAGTGGTCTTGTGGCTTAGATTTGATAATACAGGCCGTTTTGTTTTGCAACGTGAAAATGCTTCAAATTGTCCACTGCCTCCTTGTGGCCCAACTTGACATCACCTGCTCAAGCCCAAGAGGAATTTAGACCCTTCTCA